>APFE031629414.1:140893-173157 GCA_000404065.3 Pinus taeda
ATTAAAAACAATATTTTTTTTTATTATAAATAATTTAATTTTAATTTCTATGTCGGGTGTCCTAACTATGTTATTATGATAAAAAGATTTAGTTAGTTGCAGAGGAAGTGGGAAGCAACCGCTCTTTCCACGTGTCAAAGTAGGATAGTTACCACTTACTCCGCCACCCTGAACAGTGATTGTTGGGATTAGTATATAATGTTATATACCATAAATACCTAAATCCATGAAAAATTACTTTTCAAAGTTGAATTGGATGGCCTCAACCCCTATTTGGAGAACTCGTCTAGGTGCACTTTCAGATCAAAGGATGACTCTGACTGCTCTTACTATACATCATAGACTCTTCCTTCTATTTTAAGGCGACGTTGCTATTCTATCCGCCATGAAAAACCGGAAAGAGACATTGCTAGCTATTATCACCCGTGAGAAACGTGAAAGATGCATGTGCGCCACCGCACAAACATGACAGTGAAGGATACTGACCGTGTAGAATTTGTGATTTGAATTTTGATAGTTATACTTTGTAAAATTTTAGGTAAAGTCTGTACTTTAAAAGGTTTGATGTATTTTGATTCTTATTTGGGTTAAGATTAATGTACAGTGGTTTCAGTGATGGCCCATCATGTGTTGAATATTTAATTATTTTAATTTATTCTCATCATTTTAAATATATTATATTAAATATGTGTAAGATTAATATTTGTGTAAGATTAATATTGTGATTAAATATGTGTACAATTTTAATTTTAAGGTTAAATTTAAATAGTTAATTTTTTTGAGAAGATAGAAACTATTAATATGATGAAATAAAAAAAATGAATGGAAAATGATAATGTAATAGTGTTGAATGATAGAAAATGTGAATAATAAGAATGTAGTCAATTACAAATTGTCCACTCCTACCATTTTCAAACTATTTTCTTTTATTGTTCTTATTATCGTACATGTTATTTTTGTCATCTTTTTATATCGATCATATGAAAAGGATGGTTCAAATAATAGAACATTATAATATTTTTCAAACTATTTTCTTTTATTGTTCTTATTATCGTACATGTTTTTTTTGTCATCTTTTTATATGATCATATGAAAAAGATGGTTCAAATCATAGAACATTATAATATTTAACTCAAGCTATTGTAGTAAAGGTCATACCTTGTCTCTCTTGCTATCCAGTATTATAGTCGTTTTCTCCAATGTTAAGCATTGTGACTTATAAAGTTTTAAAACCCAAAGTAAGTTTCAATGGTAGTTGTTTTCTATTACCTTGTTTGAATGGAAAGTGACTAACAATGTTGAATGATGGAAAATGGGAATAATAACAATGTAGTCAATTCCAAATAGTTTACGTCTTCATGAAACAAACATTTCAGGAAAGTGAACATTTTATTTAAGATGAAAATTCAAATATTACATTTATGGTTGAATTAATGTAACACAAAAATCAAAGGATGTTGTCAATATTTTTTGGTGCTTACATTGAAATCAATGCACACTATTAATCTAATTATTTTGAAATTAATGTACATCATACATCTAGTTACATCAAAATTGAAATCGATCTACACTGAAATCGTTGCATCCAGTGCAAGCAATCAAATAATATTAGAAATCAACATATACAATGAAATCATTGAATCTAGTGCAAGCAATCAAATATGAGTAGAAATCAACATCTACACTGAAATCAATGCATCTAGTGCAAGCAATCAAATAGGATTAGAAATTAACATCTACACTAAAATCAATGCATCTAGTGCAAACAACCAAATAGGGTTAGAAATCAACAACTATATTGAAATCAATAAATCGAGTGCAATCTATGAAATAGGATTAGGAATCGACATCTATGCTAAAATCAATGCATCTATTTCAATGAGAAACCAAAATATCCATGGCTTTCTAAATCCAACTTGTTTTACCTTTTGTAAAATCCTTACTTCCTCTTTCTCTATGGTTAATAATGTCCAATATTATATAATACTATATAATCTCTCTCTCTCTCTCTTGGCCATCTATATTCATATATCCCTCCATATCTCCTTTGTCTCTCTATGTCACCCCCAAAACATAGACACTCTCTCTCTCTCAATATATATATATATATATAGATATCTTCCCGCCTCCCTCCCTCTCTTTGTCTCTCTCTTCTTCCCTCTCCCACCCCTCCATCTATATCTCTATCTCCTTTTGTGTCTCTCTATCTCACCCCAAAACATACAAACTCTGTCTCTATATCTACATATATCTCTCTCCCTACCTCTTCCTCTCCTTCTCCCCCTCTCTCTCTTTCCTTTCTCTCCATCTCTCGCCCATTTTGTTTCTCTCTTCCCTCCTGCTTTCATCTCTCCATCTCTCCCTTATCACCCTCTCTCTCTCTCTCTCTTGCCACCTTTCTCTTTTTATGTTTTTCTTATTCCCTCCCTCTCTCCCCACCTTCAAATATATCTCTCTCCTTCTCTCTCTCAAGGCCCCTCTCTTTTCCTTCCTCTCTCTCCATTTATCTCCCACCTCCCTCTATCTCTCCTCCTCATCACTATCACCTTCCCTATCTCATTCCCCCCCCCCCATCTCTGTGTCTCCCTCTCTCCCTCTCCCTTCTCTCCCTCTCTCTCTCCTCTCTCTCCCTCTCTCTGCACCTCTATCTCTCTCTGTCATTGTTCTTCCTTATCTCTCTCTCTCTCTCTTTCTCTCCAACTCCATCTCTCTCCCCCTCCCTCTCTCCCTCTCTCTCTCAACACCCATATTTATTCCTTCCTCTCTCCCCATTTCTCTCCCACCTCTCTCTCTCACAAACTCTATCATTATATCCCTCCCTCTCTCCTTCTCTCTCTCTTCCATCTCTATGCATCCCTCTCTTTCTTTCCCTTATATCCCTCTCTCTCTTCTCCTTTCCTTTGTCTTCGTTCCTCTCCTCCATCCCTCACTCTCTCTACATCTCTACTTTGTTACTCCCTATGTCTCTACCTCTATCTCTCCATGTCTTTTTTCTTCCCTCCCTCTCTCCCCCCTCCTACTATGTCTCTCTCTCCCTCCATCTCTCCTTTTCTCTCTCTCTCTCTCTCTCTCTCTCTCTCTCTCTCTCTCTCTCCAATTATGTCACTATCTCCCTCCTCTCCTTCTCTCTCCCCCTCCATCTCTTCAATCCTCGCCCCTTCCCGACCCTCCATCCATATGATCAAGAATTTTCACAGGTTGTATGTAATCAATGGTATGTGTAAGGTCGAATATATTTTACATTTTTATTTTTTATTGTGAAATGATTTATGGTTTTTTCGTGTGTGGTAATGATAAACCATGGCATTGTAACAAAACCTATTCACAAGTAAATAATATTCATGCTAAAGTGGTTGTGAATATTCATGGTTAAGAATATTGTTATATTCTAAGTTTATTGTATGTATTAAGTTTTTATGTACTTATTAATTAAATTTAAATATACTTATGGAGGCATTATTAGGGTCTACCAAGGAAAGACTCCAATAATTAAATTGTGTATTGATTCCTATTAGTTTAACATTGACCCATGCAAATTGCAATGTTTAATTTTGAAAATTAAATATTTATTTTCAATATTATTACAAAAAACCTAATTTTCAAACATTTGATTGGACCATAATTTGAAGGTCTTATTATATCCTTTGCATAATATAATTTCATGTGGATAACTTCCTTACATATTTTATGTCTTATTTTATGGATATGGTTGCAATATTCATGCATTCTTTTTAGATATTGTGCAGTGATGTTTTATTCTTAAACTTTGCTAAAAAACCATCCAAAAACCATCATTAAAAATAGCTTATTATCAAGTAAATAACATTTTTACCATCAATTAATTGGCAACTCTTGCATAAAAAATGGATATAAATAAGATGTAAATAAATATATTTACTAGGAGTTACTTACCACCATTATTTATGTTTTGCTCAATACTTATGTAAGAGTAAAACTATAAATGTGTGGACCTACTAGTGGTTACTACCCACCAAAATTTAGGCAAGTCCTTATGGGTGAGAAAGTAAATTACTTATCCACTTTACATCTCAATTAATTTCGCATTAACCAATGCAAGTTATAATTATTTATGCAATTTTTTATAGAGCATAATTTATAACTTGAGTTGGATGGACCAAGTTGCCCTACAAAACAAAATTACAATATAACAATTTGAATTTTATTATTTTTATTACTTTTAACTTTTTATTATTAATTGGGCCAATGTTTAAATGTTTACATCCATTTAAATGTAAATCGGTTTACAGTGTGATTTATACTACTTTTAACCAAACATTTATGCCTACACATCTTTCCCTGTAATCATATTTATATGTGTGTGTATGTGTTAATATTAGTTTTTATATGTGTTGTTAAAAGAAACATTGTTTCATGTTGGGTGTCCTATCCATGTTATTATGATAGAAAGGTTTGGTTTCTTAAGGAAGTGGGAACAACACCCTCCACCTAGGATGACTTGTTACAACATGCATTCAATGTAACATGGTTACCACTTATTCCACCACCCTGAGCATTTATGGTGATTGTTGGGATTATTTGACAATGGCATTTCATATGAGAACAAGTTATTTTGTTGCAATGGTACAAGACTAGCTCTTCATGTTAGTAGCCAAGGTAAGAGCTATGGCAGTTAAACACTTTAGAGTAGGACAAGTAGCTCAAACCCCATACTAAGCCATGAGAAGAGCAAACTCTTCTATAAGGTTTGGGATTGATCTAGCAATGAGGTCATATCTTAGGTTATACTTTCATTTCCATGGTTGTTTCATGTTTATGTTGTAGTTTATATTTTTTATAAATTCCTTACTCTTATGCATCCACTCATCCAAAGAATTATATTTTAGCTTTACTCCTTGCATGTCGAGGGAGTTTTTTAGGAGAGAAGGGAATTCTATTTGTCTTGGTTGGGATGTAGGTATGGATTTCTAGGTGGATAATTAAATTGACAAAATTTTTCTCGTAGTCTGATGTCATCGAATATTTTCTTTGATATTCATTTGTTGTGTTAATTTCTTTCTCAAGCTCTTTACTTTGGCTCTTAGCGTGAAATAGATAGTGGGACTTATAGTCTTCGAGTTTGTGACAAGACATTATAGAGTCTTCCATCTACTTATGGTCCTCGGCATTATATCTCAACGTCATGTTCCAAAATTCATTGGAAGAGGTGTACCAAACTATTATGGTTGTGGTCTTATTTTTCTTGTGGTCTCCAAAATTAGACAGATAGTTATAAGGAAGGGTGATTTAGATTGGTTTCACATATTTTATCCTCTCGGCAATATTTCAATTTGGTGTAATCCATAGACATTGTTAGAATTTATTAGGACTCCTTCGATCTCTATGAGTCACTCCTACTCCCATTCCATTTCCATGACAACAGGAAGAGGTGGTCATCAATGCCTAAATAGAAAAGAGGGGTTGACGCCCTCCACATCTAGGGAAAAATAAGAAGCTAAGACCTTGGCATGAATCCACCATTTCATAACTTCCCCAACTATGTAACAAGAGATAGAGAAGGATAAAGAGGAAGTTATGGTAGAGCACCAATTCATTTCCAATGAGGAAGTACTTTGATAGGTGAAAAAAATGTTCCCAGACACTATAACAATAAGGACTCGAAATACCAAGTATATGTAGGTCGTGGAAATATATTGGTAGGTTAAAACTATTATGGGTTGAGTTCTTGTGGAGTGATCAAAAGAGAATTAAGGAATTATATTATGTTTGGATGAAACCCAACATCAAATGAAGAAGCTAGATATCAAAGTGAGGAAGATGTTTTGAGCAGTGGGCAATTTCGAGTTTACAGAGTCAAATGATGATATTAATCTAATTGTAACCATTAAAGTGGACTCCCCCTCTGAATAATTAGTCATGTTTCCCAATTCTAGCAAAATGGTTAGCCTCTTTTTGGGTCTATCCATAGAAATCAATGGTTTTAAATTTTACAAGGTTAGTTATGGTAGCTTTAGTTTATAATTATGTTGTAGTTTCTATTTCAGTTATAAACACTTTAAGTTGATGGATTCAATTTTGCAATGTGACTTGCCAAATTTCCCTAGTAGCAGACGAGTCACACATAAACACTTAACATATTATTTTTTCTTGATATAATATAATATTTTCTTACTAGCTCTCTCTCAAAAAAAAAAAAAAATCTAATTTTAAAAATCAAAGTAAGGCCAAACATCTAATTGGTGCATAAGATTTCCTATTTTATGAGACTATTTAAAATATTAAATATTTTGAAGGTGTATATAATCTATGTGGTATGGTTTTGAACTTGTAAATATTTTAACAGAAAATAAATATTTTTAAATATTACCTAATTTTATATATAATTGAGTAAATGTTGTAATTATATTTTAATAGTATTACTCTATATTATTATTAGTAGAAATAATAATATTCTTATTAATACAATTAGTATATTTGATGTTTCAATAGTAATATAAATAATATGATATCAATTATAATTATTATATATGAGATTAATATTTATATTATTATATTATAATAATAAAAACATTAATAATTCATTGTGATTGTTTATTATTGTTATAATAAGAAGTTTATTACTAAAATAATAATAATGTGATTATAATATAATGTATATATTAGATTATGTTACATTGTTTAAGTACAAGTGTGGCTACTTTTTTATGGTTATGATGTATCATGATAGTGTTTAATGATTATGTTGTGTTGCAACATTCATTATGTCATCTTGATTTTTGTTATTTATGCTTGACCATGGTTTACTATTATAGATGATGTTTGATTGTGGTTAATCATGATGACTATGATTAATTATACATGAGTGTATATGACCATGTTGACTATAGTTCTAGGTGATCAATTTTTATGAAATATGGTTATTGTGGTTTCCTATGGTTAAATGGTTACCTCACATTAAATTATTCATTAAGGATTATGTTGAGCATTAAGGGTTGTGACTTTCCTCAATGGTTGTGTCACATTGTGATACTCATCTTGTCTTACTTATGTTGAATGGAAACATATTTGGACATTTATATTGCAATGCAAAATTCATTATGGATTATGTCACAAAAGGATTGATTGACCATATTTGTTTATAGCTAACCAATTCACTATGTTGAATCATATATAAATATCAATAAATATGATTGACCATAATTGAAAACAATTAATCATAGTTAAAAATGTTTGATTATATTTGATTTTGGATAAATATAGTTTACGATATTTCATAGCAATTTTTAATCTAAAATCCACTATCATGCTCCTCATCAATACCATTGATTTGGATAGAAGATTTGAATAGGAGAATTGGCCTTACAGAATGAAATCAAATCAAAAAAATATATAGATATGATTAAGCTTTCTTAAAAATCTCGTGAGGCTAGCCTGCCAACCAAGTAGTCCTTGATTAAACAAATAATTTTCCTTGAAAAAATTGCAAGGCTGGGTGCTTTACTCCAAGAGTAATGGGACACACTGACAGACACAAAAAACAAAGTATTTGTTACAACAATTGTTTTTCTCTTGGATCTTAACATATATTAACATAACAAAAATGTGGTCAAGAATTTATGTGCACTACCAATAGACATAGTAGAAATTGAGGGAACCCTTTTGTAATTCATCCTAGCGATGATCAATTTAGTATGGAATACAAACTAGAGGCCCTTATGTAAATCCTCCTCGCTATGATTAGTAGGGTATGAAATATACGTAGAACTTATTGAGAACATCTTGTGTGTACCTTATAGAGACTATTTTTTTGTAGCGAATTAATGCTTCTTTTATGTTTACTTAGACATTTGTATCTATATGATGGGTGGCAGGATGATGAAGATGTTGAAGAAAATTCAGTTGTCTCAAATCTTGAGAAACCAAACCAAAAAATCAAATTCCTTTTGGATTTCATTTTTGATCAATGGCATAATTGCACCGTCATAAAATTCTATGGGGATCAAAACCCAAAACTAGAACCTTTTTCCTAATATTTTCAACATCCTTACATAACCACTTATTTGATTTGTGTATCAATTTCGTTTAAACAAATAAAATTGAATTATTTCCATTATTATAAATAGTGATCCTTCTATTCTTTGAACATGCCAAACCAAAGTGACACATTAGACTTATTTTATGTTTTATTTTATAAAATTCATTATAAAATCCTCTCTCTCTCTCTCTCTCTCTCTCTCTCTCTCTCTCTCTCTCTCTCTCGCTCTCTCTCTCTCTCTCTCTCTCTCCATATGGTCAAGAATTATCACTCTATATAATCAATGAGATATGTAAGGTATAATATATTTTACATTTTAATTATTTATTGTGAAAAAAGTTATGGTTTTTGCGCATGTGGTACTAATAAGCCATGGTTCTTGATATACTATAAGTTTATTTTAAGTATTAAATTTTTATGTGCTTATTAATTAAATTCAAATATGGTTATGGAACCATTATTAATCCCCGCCAAGGGAATTGATTGTCTATTGATCACTATTAGTTTACCATTGACCCATGAAAATTAGAATATTTAACCTTGAAAAATAACTATTTATTTTTCAATTTCATTAAAAAAAAATGAAACATTTGATTGGACCATAACTTATGGTGTCCTTTTCACAATATAATGCCACGTGTCTAACTTGCTTACATGCTTTATGTCATAATCTATGGATATGGTTGCAATGTTCATATATTTTTTATAGATATTATCTTAGCGATTTTTTTTTTTTTTTAATTTTTAAGCTTTGCAGGAAAATCCTACAAAACAAATCCTTGAAAATAGCTTCAAGTAAATAACATTTTTACCATCAATTACTTCCTACCATAACTTAATCAAGTCTTTGAATAAAAAACGTATATGAATAAGATGTAAATAGATATACTTACTAGGAGCTACTTCCCACCATTATTTATGTTTTTCTCAACACTAAAATAGGAAAAAAACTGTAAATGTGTAGACATACTAGTGGTGCAGTTTACTTATCCACTTACATATGATTTTATTACTTCCTATAAAACCAAGAGTATATGATGATTTGTCTATCGACCACTATTAATTTAGCATTAGCAAATTATTTATGCAATTTTTTCCATGGCATAATTTATAACTTGAGTTGAAGGGACTAAGGTATCTTACAAAACTAAATAATAACAATCTAATTTTAATTTTCATGGTGGGTGTCCTATCCATGTTATTATGATAGAAAAGTTTGGTTGGTGGTAGAGAAAGTGGGAAGGAAGAGCACCCTTCATCTGGCATTAGATTGTTACAACATACATTCAATGTAGTGTGGTTACCACTAATTCCACCACCCTGAGCATTTAAGGTGATTGTTGGGATTATTTATTAATGTCATTTCATAGGAGAACAAGTTATTTTTGTTGCAGTGTTGCAATACTAGCTCTTCACGTCAGTAGCCAAGGTCAAAGTTATGATAGTTAAACACTCTAGATGTAGGACAAGTAGCTCAAACCCCATGCTAAGCCATGAGAAACACAAACTCTTATATAAGGTTGGGTCATTGTCTCGCAAGGAAGTCATATCTTAGGTTATACTTTTCTTTCCTTGGTTATTTCCTGTTTATATTGTAGTTACTAATTTTAGTAAATTCCTTTCTCTTAGTCATCCATCCATCTTGAGCATTCTCTTTCGGTTTTACTCCTTGCATGTTGAGGAACAATTAGGGGGTAATTCTATTAATCTTGGTTAGGATGTAGTTCTGACTTTCTAAGTGTATAATTACATTTTGCAGTGTTGTTCTTGTAGTCCCATCTCATCGAATAGTTTATTCTCTCTTTGTTTGTTGTGTTAGTTGCTTTCTCCAAGTATTTACTTCAACTCTTAGTTTGTAGTGGACAATGGAGGACTTATGGTCTTCAAGCTTTCGGAAAAACACTATACTGTCGACCACCTACTTGTAGTCCTAGGAATTATATCTTTATGTTGTGTTCCAAACTTCTTTGCAAGAGGTGTACCAAACTATGATGGTTGTGGTCTTTTTTTGCTTGTGATCTCCCAAATTACATAAGAAATTATAAGCGTGGTTGATTTAGATAGATTTTTCATTGTTTATCCTCTCAACAATACTTCAATTTGGTATAATTCATTGACGTTTTTAAAATTTCTTAAGACTCCTTGGTCTCTATGAGTCACCCCTACTCCCATTCCATTTCCATGACAATGGGAAGAGGTGGTCATCAATGCAAATCACTTCTCCCAAACTATTATTTTCATACATGAAAGTATTATAAGTTACCTTTTCGGATTTGATGATCATAACCTTTGTTTTGTTTATGTTCATGGTCATACCATATTAGATAGAAGTCATTAGGATTCTTAGATGATTATCAAAGTCATATGAATTCCTTGCCATCAGAACAATATCACTAGCATAAATAATAAGGATGATTATTATACTAGTGAGACTTGGGCCAATACAACTAGCATCTTCCAACCAAAACTTGAACTTATCAATGTCTATGCCAAAGAAAGTACGTGATATGGGATGGCCTTTCTTACTCATATACTACAATAAATTTCTTATGGCCATATATTAGCATTTTGAAACATGGCAATGACATTATCATATTACCTTAATGCAATACCTCTCATCTCATAGGGAACTTTTGGCTCTTCTAACCTATTTCAAAAGTTGGTCCTAAGCACTATCTCAAAAGATTTTCTACGATCAACAAAACAACACGGAGATTAGTTTTATTATTTTGGGACTCCTCTACAATGATCCTATGTGTAGAAATATGATCCATAACTAAATGATATCCCTTGAAGTTGGCATGTCACTCAAGTCATAAGTTAATCTTATTTCCCAAAATACTTAAGTTAATTTTTTAATTAAATAATTAAGAACAAATAAAATTATTTATTTGACTTTTTTTCTCTTCTTTAAATTTTTTATTTATTTGACTTTTTTTTTCTCTTCCTTAAATTCTTAAATTTTTTCAAAATCTTCCATTTAAGAATAACCAAGATTTACAACCTAGATAAAAAATTACCACAAATACTTAAAACCATGAAAAACTGCCTTTGAAATTTAGTCAGAAGTCCTTAACCCCAATCTGGATGTAATCTTTGATAAACATTTTTAAAATCTGCGATCTAAGAATAACCAAGATTTACAACCTAAATAAAATTGACCACAAATACTTAAATCCATGAAAAATTGCCTTTCAAATTTGGTTAGAAGTGCTTAAGCCCAATCTAGATATAAACTCTGATAGGTTGAAAACTTAGTAACATTAAGATGACTTTATGCTGGTTATAATTTTTATATTTTAAACACTTTATTTCATTTTGATGTTAGAATGGTCATTGGAAGATTTTTAATAACCAATTCCAACTTTTACCTTATTCAACATTCATATGATTGTTCTTTGTAAATTTAGTAATTGAAGTTAACCTTATTATAGATTTTGAAATATTTTTGAATTAGATGAATAAAAACAAATAAAAGTATTTGTTTGATTTTTTTTTAGCTATTAGTTAAAAGATATTCTCCAAATTACAATTTAAAAATGATCCAAATTTACAACTTAAAAAAAATGACCCGATATACTTAAATCCATGAAAAACTGCCTTTCAAATTGACTTGGAAGCGCTCAACCCCAAACTAAATGTAAACTCTGATCAGTTGATAACTCAGTAACATCAAGCTGACTTTATGCTGGTTATATTTTTATATTTTTAGTCCCTGCCATCTGGCAATGGCCAGGGACTATAGCAATCGATATCGCGATGTTTAGCATTAATTAAGCTGCTTGTTGACCTGCTTGTTAGCTTTCCTCATCACTTATAATCAAAGTTTTTAATCGCATATGGTTTCACCATGTTATTTGGCCTCTTCCCGAGGCCAACACAGACGAACCATATATTATTTTCTTTTTAGAAGTGTTGTAGTAATGGTATAAGTTCACAGCGTAAACTAATACTAACATTAGTCTCTAGTGTTAAATTCTATGTTATAGGTTATACTTGTTTGAGTAATTGGCTATGCCATATAACTTGGCTCTGCCACCTGTAGAGCCTGCATTACTCTGTCTTAAAACTTCCACCTGCCCACCATGCATTGCCACCCATGGTTCCATCGCCACCTGTAGTTCCAGTTTAACCTAACTTCCACCTGCACTTTTCCTATTCATGTTCACTTTTCCTATTCTTGTTTAGGTGTTCATGTGGATAGGCTTCGGGCAGCTTCTTCAGGTGCCCAGGCTTCAAGCAATTGAATCAATTGAATTAGGAACTCTGGTCATGGGAAGCTGGAGCTTGCGCAGGTTTTAGGTAGGCTTCAGGTAATTGAATTATGAGCTTTGGTCATTGAATTAGGAGCTCTGGTCATGGGATGGGATGGTCATGGGAAGCTAGAGCTTGAATTAGCTCTTCTACTCGAACTGTTCAATGCGGGCCGGGTAGCGCTGTAAGGTCACCTTCTTTTCACCCTTAATATTGATCAGGGATTCATGTAAAATAATTAGCATGATTGGTTACTCTGAATACGCACTTTGAACAGGGTTTCCAGACCCATATCAGTCCATTCATGAGGACAAAGAACATGATTACTCGTTGGAAAGCCAATCTCATTCAGGCCGATCTTTCGTAGCACTAATTGAGGTGAAGAGTCATATGTGCCCCCCCATGACACTGCCATCTAGTACTTTGACACTGCCATATGGTTATTTTGTAACACCTTGGTGGCTAGCACATAGGGCCTGTTCCCCTTCTAGTTCATCCTGTTAATAAAATGGATTATTGCCTCGTTTGTTCTGCACTTTTGCATTTGTTCTACAGTTTTGTAGTCCCAGTTGGTGAGGTGCAGACTTACAATCTACAGTCCTATAATAGAAGAAGCTGAATTGAACCAAGTAGGGCAGTTTTAGAATTTGCATTGTCGGCCTTGGGTCTAGTACCTGGATAGGGATTGACCAGATCAGTACCAGAGCTCCTCTTCTCTTGTTTCTCTATGTTTTTAGCTGGAGCAACCTGTATAGATGTACTCTCGAGGCTTGTGTCGCCTTGGAGGTCTTGTGCAGCAACTCTAAGGGCATGGATGGAGTCGAAGAAACCATTACCACTCGCACACTCTACACCTACATCACACTCTGCACCTGCAACAGTAAGGAGTGGTTGTCCATTCTGCTCCATCAAACTGTTCATGCATCCAAGGATCGGTGCTACCTGCCCAACTGTAATTCATTCATGAGGTAGGCTAGCCCGAAAGAAAGGAGGTAATATAAATCTGAAAGTGCCTTCTTATTTAGCTTTAATATTTTGCTGGAACAGGGTCGATCGCTTCTTATGCTTCTGCAACTTAATATCATAATTGGTGGATGATTTTAAAATAAGTTGATATGCATGACAAATGTTATAGTAGGCTAGACAAGTGGTCACGGGATGGGCCAAAAATTTATTTAATATTTAAATAAATTAAATAATTTAAAGTTGTTCGATTAATTATTTTTTAACACCGAACATGGAGCACCATGTATGTATTACATGTGGATCGAGCAGGGCACATGCATTGAAAGTGTCAATTTAAAGGAAACGTGTATTATTGACTAATGTTTTGTTTTTCTTGTTGCCAGAAAATTCAATTGTTATAACAGATGTACCTTATGTAGACCATGAAATATTTTTTACGATGGAGTAAGGATAACATTGTATTGAAGTGAATATGGTATTATTTAGCTAGTGGTATTATTTTTGTATATAATTCTGTTAATAATGTTGACGGGCTATTGTAGTTTTTATAGCTACTTATCAATGTTTTGGTACTTGTGTGAATTGTATCTCTTCTCTTTATAAAGTAAGTATTCACTTAAAACATGTTGGCTTAAAGCCTTTTACGAACTTAAATTATTCACCTTCAGTTGAATAATTCTTGACTCAGTATTATTCTTTCGCTATTCTGAGTTCTCTTCTAGGTTATGTTACTGTTCTTCCCTTGTTCATAAATACCGATTTGTGTACTTTCTTGTAAGGTTTATTCTGTTCAGGCTATTCTGTTTCTATTCATGCTGCTCTGTTTCTGTTCATATTTACGTTCTTCTGCTCTATCACCCCAGAAATTCCTTCTAATCTATGGAGATCAATCCCTCATGATCTCTAGGAACACCAGCCAGGTTTTTTGCTTTTTCCTTCAACAGTACAGTGAGTTTTGGCAATGTGTGGGGTGAATTTGTAAGATTCAAGAAAGCCTTGAAATAATATTTTTGTTTCCTGGATTTTAACTTTGGAGCAAAAAATGTATTCAAGGGTTGATAACAGTTCTAATATTTATTGTACAGTTGTCTATTTATCATGATATATTTGATATTTCAGATGAATGAAGCAAAATCAATTGTTAAGGCCTTGAGCATTTTTGAGTGCTCAAACCAAGAAATAATTTATAACACCTTGAACTGTAGAAGTAACATGAAATGTATTGCTTAAAGCACTACTGTTGAATTGTAGAAGTTAGTTAAAATGTATGGAATTTAGAGCCAAGCCCTCTAACCTCTTTCGCTTTGATGAATAAGTAATGGTGTTAAGGCTTCGAGCGTTTTCAACACTTAAACAAGAAAATCATTTACAATATGTTGAACTGTAGAAGTAGATTGAAATGTTAAAGCCTTCTGCACACTTAATTAGAAAAACATTTACAAGTCTGTTTTGAGTGGAAGTATTTCGCTGTGGTTTAGTCTAGATTAATGAAATCAATATTTCCCTTTCACTGCAGAAGAAAAGTTGGACTCAATGCAAAGAGGAGCATGTCACTGCACTAGTACCAAGCATTGCTGAACTGAATCGATCTCTTTGTTCACTTCTACTCTTAGAACATAGCCAACTTATAATATCATGGAGTTGAACCAAGTTGCTCGTTAACTCTGATTTACCACGTACTCCATACTTTAACTAAGTTGGTCTATACAACACTTACGTGAAACAAATAGGCTGATGTGTCAATCCGCATAAAGGGTTGCTTTTGTTTCAATTGCTTCTATTTTCTCTTCAGTCAGGGGCAGGGACTTGCTGCTTCGCATCCTCCCTTGTTTATATTTTAAACTGCAACGATAGATCACCTTCTAGCTGTAATTATGGAATAAGTGGTGAATGTTGGTGCACTGTCAGATCGAAGGATGATAGCTCTTACTATGGAAATGAGTGTATACATCATGGATTTTTCCTTTTATTTTAAGGCGGCCTTTCTTTTCTATTGTATTCTATCCCCCATGTGAAACGCGAAAGATGCATGTGCGGTCCCCGTAAACAGGACAGTGAAGGATATTGACCATGTAGAATTCGTGGTTGGAACTTTGATGGTGGTATGTAGCAAAGTTAAAACCATATACTCATTAAAGTTTTTTAAATCACATTAATTATATATAATATATATTATATAATATATATATATATATATATATATATATATATATATATATATAATATATATAATATATATATATATATATATATATATGATATATATATATATATATATTATATATATATATATATTAAATTTTTTTTTAATAATAATAATATAATTTTGATTTTCATGGTGAGTGTTTTATCCATGTTTTTATGATAGAAAGATTTGGCTGAGTTGAGAGGAAGTGGGAAGGAACACCTCCACATGGCATGGGATTGTCCTAACATTCAATGTAATATGGTTACCACTTAACCACTTTGAACATTTAAGGTGATTGTTGGGATTGTTCAACAATGTCATTTCATAGGAGAACAAGTTATTTTGTTGTACTCGTGTAAGACTAGCTTTTCATGTCAGTAGCCAAGGTCAGAGGTATGACAGTTAAACACTCTACAGGTAGGACAAGTAGCTCAATGCTCAAGCTAAGCCTTAATAAGCACAAACCCTTCTAGAGGGAAAGGGCTCTGTTTGGAAATGAGGTCATATCTTTGGTTATATTTTTGTTTCCTTGGTTGTTTCCTATTTATGTTGTAATTTCTAATTTAATAAATACCTTATTCTTTGTCATCAACTCATCCTGAACGTTCTCTTTCAACTTTACTCATTGCATGTTGAGGGAGGATTGGAGGGGAATTATATTAATCTTGGTTGGGAGGTAGGTTTGGCTTTCTAGATGGATAATTAATTTTGCAGCATTGTTCTTGTAGTCCTGTAATCGAATAGTTTCTTTTCTCTTCATTTGTTGTGTTAGTTACTTTCTCTAGGTAGTTACTTCAACTCTTAGTGTGCAGTGAATAACATGACATAATAGTCTTCAAGTTTTGGCAAGAAACTATAGATCCCAGCACCTACTTGTGGTCCTGGGCATAATATCTTGATGTTGTGTTCCAAATTTCATTGAAAGAGTTGTACCAAACTATGATGGTTGTTGTCTTATTTTTCTTGGGGTCTTCCAAATTACATAGGCAGTTATAGGCAAGGGTGATTTAGAGAGGTTTCTCATTGTTTATCTTCTCAATAATACTTCAATTTAGTATAATCCATCAACATTGTTAAAAGTTAGTAGGACTCCTTTGGTCTTGGTGAGTCACCCTTGTTCCCATTCCATTTTCATGAAAATGGGAAGAGGTGGTTGTAAGTGCAGAGCTAAGCATGAAGGGTTGGGGCCCTCCACATCTAGAAAAAATAAGCTTCTAAGACCTTTGCGTGAATCCACCATAGCATAACTACCTCAATTTTGCATTAAGAGATAGAGAAGGATGAGGAGGAAGCTAGGGCAGAGTGTTACTTCATTTCCAATGAAGAAGTGCTTCCATAGGTGGGAAAAATGATTCGAGATACTGGAACAATGAGGACTCGAAATACCAAGTATATGTAGGTTGTGGATATATTTTTAGGTTAAAACTATTATGTGTTGAGTTCTTGTGGAGTGATCATAAGAGAATTAAGAAATTCTATTATGTTTGGACAAAACCCAACATCAAATGAAGACGCTAGATATCAAAGTGAGGAAGATGGTTTGACCAATGGAAAATTTGAAGTTTATAGACTTAGATGATGATACCAATCCAATTGTAATCATTCAAGTGGAATCCCCCTCTACATAATTATTCGCGTTGTCCAATTCTCGCAAAATGGTAAGTCTCTTTTTGGGTCTATCTATAGAAATAAATGGTTTTAAATATGGCAAGGTTACTTAGGTAACTTTAGTATACATTTAGGTTGTAATTTCTATTTTACTTATAAAGACTTTAAATGGACAGAGTCAATTCCTCAGTGTGACCTGTCTAATTACCCTAGTGACAAGCTAATCACCTATAGACAATCAACATGTTATCTTTTTTATTAATATAATATTTTTCTTACCTAGCTTACACTCTCTCTCACATACAAAAGAAAAATAAAAGAAAAAACAATCTAAATTTAAATATCACAGTTAAGCCAAATATATAATTGGAGTATGAGACTTACATGTTTATGGGACTATTTAAATACTAAATCTACGGAGATGTGCATAATCTACGTGGTATAGTTTTAAACTTGTAATCTTTTAAAGAAATAACATATTTTTAATATTATCATAATAATTTATTATATAATTAAAAAAATATTTTAATTAAATTATAATAATATTACTCTATATTATTATTAATAAAAAATATATTTCTTGGTTAATATAGTTATTTTGTATTATATATATATTTGAGTGTTGTAATAATAATATAAATAATATTGATATCATATATATATATATAACAAAGTCGGTTACTGGTTTTCTATTCCAAAAAGGAAAAGGAGGGAGACAAGCTCCCATTACATCAAGCCAAAATGGAAGAGGGCATCCTTAAAGAGAAATAGAGGACCAACAGTCCTTTTCTTCCAAGATCCTCCCCTTTTGTTTCAAAGATTACAAAATGCACTATGCTTATATATACTTACATATTTATTCAACAACAATCTACACCTATGGAACATATGAGCTAGTAGTAGAAAGACCTAATAGTACTGAAATGAATGAGGTGTTTACAATTACTTTTTGTTGATTGAGGGAACCTGAGGTCAATTTTTGTTGCTTTGAATGTTGGAGTTTTCTCTGATCTGAGTAATAATTAAGCTCTTTAGTTAATTGATTGTTTCCTCCAAATACCTACATTTGTGTTTTAGCATAGACATTTCTTTCCTCTATTCTTCTATTTATCTCTTTATGAAGGAATTCTCATATTTTGCTTCAAATTTGTAGTCTTTGATCGTTTCTCTGACCTTCTCAATCATGAATTTGTTAGTTTGACAAACTACGCAGCTTTCACACTTTGGTAGATTTACAAGCGGATTTGTTTCCATATTTCTTGAAGGGAGAGGATGATTAGTCCAACAAATCATAGAACAGAAAAAAGGAAATAGGGAGAAGAGACGAAAGTAGTCACTAGACAGTCTCACATAGATCCACAGCTGCTTGAAGGGAGATCGGGCATCGTAAGCAGTAAGGAAACTGGGAGGCAACAGGAGCTACACAAAGATGGGGGCTACAGGAGCTATGCGGAGGTGGAGGCAACAAGGGTTGCACGGTAGCGGGGGCACTAGAGCTTCACAAAGGAAAAAAGATTGAAGATGCCTCCAGAGCTAAGCGAAGGATAGAGCAGCGTGGAGGCTAATGGAATAGGGTAATACCCACCAAGGATGCGTGTAGAAAAAAGGCAAGTGGAGATCAGATAAAATAAACTCAGACCCTAAAGGGGTGTAGCTATGACTATTTGAAAAAACAAGGTTACTACTGAGACTGAGGGGAAAGAGAGGGAGCGCAAAGATGACATAGGAAGGATAATAGGAGCTAAGGTGGAGAATATATAGCTACACAACTCGCCTCCATAGAGATGAGAATTCACGGGAAGCTTGATAGCCATAGATTGACAGTCAATCTATGGCTCACGCTCCACCCTTCCCGGGTCAAAAAGAATAGCTCACGCTCCACCCTTGCTTGGGTTGGACTTTGAAGCACCATCAAATAGTAAGCATGGGCTATTCAAATTTTCTATCCATGTTTTGAACTCCTCTTGTTTCATTCTTATTTTCCAATTCTGCATATTATTAGGAGATTTATTGATGTGTATTTTTTGTTGTTTTCTCATCATGAATTCATCCCAAACTCTTTCCTCATGCTATAGATGTTGGATATCTATTGCTTTAATTCCTTTAGAGTTGATGAACTCAGATGACATGCTCCAAGTTTTGGCCAGGACTGTTCTTGTATTTGGAGTGCGGTCTTTTAAGATCCTCTGATTTCTCGCTATCCAAATTTGCCAACACCTAAATGAGGGAAAAATCAGCCAATATCTTTTTACTATTTCTTTGTCTTTGAAGGAATATGGGTATCTTTTTCCCTAGGTTGATAGAATCTCATGATAAGGTAGTGAATGTTGGATGCTAACCTCCAAGGGACTAACCAGCCCTTTCTAACAGTCCCTGGCGAAACGGCATTCCGCAAAAATATGTTGTATATTTTTTTCACTTCCATTACATATAACATAGTGTGATGGGCATTCATATCCTTTCTCTTTAAGATTATCAACGTTAAGTATTTTGCCTTTGAGCAACGTCCACATGAATACTTTGAATTTTGGCAATGTTTAGGTTTTCCATGCCACCCTCCATAATTTCCAGTCTCGATTTTCTTATTGATGTAAAGTGGCATATCTTGATTTGACTGAAAAGTCTCCTCCATTAGGAACCCAACAAAGGGAATCTTTTGAATCTATACTTATCAGAGTATCCCCCTTATGATATTAGATTAGGGACTTCCACTGAGGGACAAGGCCTTGAGGGAGGATGGGGATCCTCCAATCCCCCCATTCTCCATCTCTCCAAAGAGATATATCATCCAGCGTAGTGATTCCTTTTGCTTTCATCCATCCTCTTAGTTCCTGAAGATTTTCTTGGCATGCTATGGGTTGATTTCCCATTATTCTATCATTCCATATCTTTATGGATTTACCATTACTAGGTATCTTAGAAGAGTTTTCTTTAATGAGGAAAATGGTTTTTTGGATTAGATTCCTCTCTCCTGTTATGATTTGGAAATGAGGCAGTTAGGCTTCTTGTCTAACTTACAAGAACCTCTCCCACTTTCAAAGCTTATTTATTCCCAAGTATTATTGATTAACCAATGTAGAATAAAGAAATGCTTGAAAATATAGGTGTATGCTGGTATTTGTTTTTAACTAATTATATGCCTTAAATTTTGTTGTTGTGTTGTAAGTTGATGTGATCAAACTGATATATAAATACATATAACAACAAATAAAGTAGCAGAGACAATGTAGCAATAAAACACACACAGAACAACAATATTAATTAGGATTTCACCCAAAACTCTTGGGCTACATCTCTATGAGCTCCAGTCAACTCAACTAGGCTCTCTGGGATTATGGTCTGAGCTCTTTTTACAAGATCTTTGGCACAACTCCTACTGTTTTACACAGAAACAGTGGACTTAGAACACCATCTTATCCATGGCTCTGAAGCTCTCAGATTTTTTGCTCTCAGCTCTAGCTGTGGCTCTTAGCTTTGGCTCTAGCTCTAGCTTCTTTAGCTCTCTATAATTTACAACTCTCTAGTTTTTCCACTTGAACTCCAAGTGACTCCCTCAGCTACTCTGTGCCTCAGCTTTTACTTTCTATGATGTTTTGCCTTAGCTTCCTGCTTTGGCTTCACTTTCACCTTATGCTCGGCTTCAGCAACAACTCCAACAACAACCACCCTTATTGCAATATTGAGCCAAATCATGCTCCAGTTCTGCACTTTTTGTTTCATTTTCTGAATGTACTTATTCCATATGTCAATCTCCAAATTTTCATTTGTGATCGGGAGTCCGAGATATTGGAAGTGGCTCCACTTCTCTTGAAATGGAATTTCCAAAATTTCTAATATTTTTTGTAGAGTGCGAGATGAAGTGTTCCATCCATAGATTCTAAATTTTTTATTATTTAGAAGCCCCTCAGAGGCTTCCATAAAACTGTTTAGTACCTTTTTTATTCTTCTTGCCATTATGTAGGAAGCCAATCCCTTAATCAAAGCGTCATCTACAAATAGGGAGTGATTTATACCTTTTACTTCGAGAGAATTGAGAGTCCTATGATATTGCTCTCTACTCTACATTTCTCAAGACTTCTGCTCAGGGAGTCCGCCGTTATAATGTATAAGAAATGAGAGAGAGGACAATCTTGTCGTAGCCCCCTTGAACTCTGAAAATATTCACTTCGTCTTCCATTGATCAGTGGAGCAATCTAAGCACCCACAATATAGGATTTTAATATATCTATTGCATTTTTGGAGAAACCAAATATCTGTAGGACAACTGCGAGAAAACCTAGGTTGACCCTGTCAAAAGCATTAGCCATGTCCAGCGTGACAATCATTCCTTTTTCTTTTTTCATTAGGCTAGAGTGCAAAGCTTCCTGTACTATTAGTATATGTTGTCCAAAATTTGTTTTTTAGGGGAAAATCCTACTTTGTTTTCTAATATTATTCCTGGAAGCAATTCTTCGATTCTGTTTGCCAATTTTTTTGTTGTGATTTTGTAGGAGGAGTTACATAGAGAAATAGGCTTGAATCTACTAAAGTATTTAGCATTTGACTTTTTTGGAACAAGAGCGAGGAAGGAAGAGTTTGTGAATCCTCCAGCCTTGAATTTCCTAAAAACATTTCGTATCAATATTATCAAGTATTTTTTGATAATGGTTCAATTGTTTTTATAGAAGGAAATAGGGAACCCATCTGAGCCCGGAGCCCTATCTAGATGCAAATAAAATGCAAGAGAGCATGTTGCAGGAAAATAAAAAATATTGGGAGATGTATAGACAAAACAGAAAGGAAGAAGAAGAGTGGCATATAAAATTGTGAAGTCTATGGCTCAAAGCAGGAGACAAGAACACAACTTTCTTTCATAATATAGCCAGGATAAGAAGAAACCTGAATCAAATAGACAACATAAAAGATAATGAAGGAAAAGTAGTCATAGGACAAGAGGAAATAAATAAGGAGGCATATAGATACTACAAAAATATCTTATCATCCCCAACATCAAATAAAAAATATGAAGAATATCTTCAACACATACCCAGGAAAATCAGTGAAGCAGAAAACAATGAACTCACAAGAACAGTTGAAGAAAAGGATGTAGTTGATGTGGTTTGGGACCTCTTGCTACTCCTTTTGCATTTGGATTCTGTTTATTTTTTCTACTATTTTTTACTTTCTTTTTGTGTTTCTATATTGTTGATCCTTGCCCAATGTTTTAGCTCTCTTCTCATGGAGTTTAGTTTAGTTTCCCAAACATAGGTAGATGAACCATTAATTGGTGTTGTCCACACTTCTGTTATGAATTTTTTAACTTATTCTTTGTTGTTACATGTGGAACTAAATCTGAAAGGAATTGGGCCAAGATTATCTAACTTCCCAAGGGTGATTGCCACTAGTTTGTGATCTGATGCTATATTGTGGATGATTTTGGATTTTATCTCACTGAATTGATTGGCAACTTTGTCTTGTATTAGGAATCTATACAATATTTCCTTGATGTTGTTTTTCCCAATTCATTTATTGCTCCAAGTGTACTGTCCATTGCTAGGAGGCATGTCCATTAATTTTCATGCTTCAATAATATATTCTAACATTTTCCTATAAGGGGCAGCATTGTATTTTCCCCCAAATTTTTCCTCTGTGCTCAATACCAAATTCAGATCTCATCTTATGATTATGCCTATGTTTTGGTCCTACATAAGATGATTTTTTAGGTTGGACCAATAGACTTCCTTGTCCGTGAAATGGTTTGGGGCATAAATATTTATATTGAAATATTTCTCTTTTGTTTTCCATTTCTCTTTTTGTCCAGTGCAATTCTTTTTTGTTGTTGAATGAGCTCCCAATTTTCAGTTTTCCATAGCGTGCATATTCCTCCTCAGGCTTCGGTTGCTAGGATTGAAGTTCCTTAATAATTTTTGGTTTTTTGTATCATTGTTTCCATTTCCTTTTCATTTGCCTTTGTCTCCTGGAGCATAAAGGTATCAGGTTTCTCTGAAGTTATGATATCTTTCATTGCCTTAATTTTTGGCATGCTTCCCATTCCTCTGCAATTCCAGGAGACTATAAGAATTATCACTTGATGTTAAGGGTTGAGGGACATTTCCCTCTATTAGGGTGGGCAATTTTCTCCTTATTTTTTTCTAGGAAAGTGTCCATAGGTTATTGGGTTCACAAAGCCATTTCTTTTGCCGCTACTTGATCTCTAATTTCTTTGTTAGATTGTCTTCCTGTCTTTTTAGGGTGATTTTGAAAGGGGAGGAGCTCTTTGGAAAGGGTGCGAGTGATTATGTGATCAACGGAGGAGGGTGAGGCTTTGGGAGAGGATAGGTGAGGAACTGGAGGGATTAGAGGGGAAGGAAGAAGGGGAGGGGAGGGGGGGGGGAGAAAGGGTGGGGGGAGAAAGGGGGGGAAGGGGAGGTCATGGTCGACTAGAGAGCCAAAGGGATTATAGACCAATAGGTCTGATAAGGGGGGAGGGATAGGAGATGGAGGGAGGGGAGCTGAGGGAGATGGGGTGCCTTGAGATGTAATAGGCTTGGAAGGGAAGGATGGCAGGAGAGGGGGGAGGGACAAGGAAGGGGGGAGGTAGTTGAAGACAAAGGAATATTGGAAACAAAAACTTTTTGGGTTTGGATGCTGACTTTTTCTTCTTGACCCGCTCCCATTTTGGTTCCTGGTTTTCTATTTCTTTTGTTTCTTGATTTTTAGTACATCTATTTGCAAAATTATCATATTCATGACATACCTTACATTTGAATGGTATTTGTTCATAGCCTAGCTGTTGGATGTGAACCTAGTTATCCACTTTGATCTTGACTACTTCTAGAAGTTATTTCCTTAGATCTACTTCTACACATATTCTTGCGCGGGCATGCATATTTTCCTTTTGCTCACTTCTGTCAATATATTTCCCCATAACATTCCCTATTGCTTTAATAGATTCATATCCCCACCAATTAAGAGGAAGATGAGGGAGCCTCACTTATACTGACACTTCATTTGGCACATCCAGCTCTGGATCAAAGTCTGGAGTCCATATGTTGAGATAAATCCCTCTTGATTCCATGAAATATGGCCCTTTTCTGAAGATTAAGTCTCTATCCTCTTTCGTTTCAAAGTGGAAGGTAAAGTATCCTCTTGTGCAGAATTTGATGGAGGTTTTACCCATGATAGATGAGGCCCAATTTCTTTCAACCCGTTTGAGGACCAAATGGGGAGAGGACCAGAGACTGGTGAACTTTCCCACCAAACCTTTCTCAGAGAGAGACAAAGTTGTGTGGCAAGGAAGAGAAGGGGGAAGTTTTATTTTAGGCATTTCATCAATCTTCTTAACAAAATTTGATATGGGTGATCTAGGATGAGACGACCCCAAGGAGGAGAGTAGTGAAGCAAAGGCTTCCACATTTTCTCCTAGTTGTGCAGAAGTTCTAGCAGTTGGGATAGGGATTAAAACACCCTCAGGAGGAGGCTCTGCTTGATCCATCACGTACCAGGCGAGGGCTGAAAGCCCTGGGAGAAGGAGGCCCTAGGAGTTGAAGGAGGAGGTCGCTCACAGAGTTTGAAAACTACTGGGGGGAGCAGAGCACGTGAACGAGTGGGATACTTCTATACAATATTTATATTATATTATTATAATAATAATGATGTTAATAATTTAATGTTATTTTTTATTATTGTTATAATAAAAATCATTACTAAAATGATAATAATGTGATTATAATAGTATAATTATTTTAGAGAGGGAGATTTTGTTATGTTTTTGAAGTATGAGTATTAGTTTTTTTTTTTATAGTTATAATGTATCTTGACATATTTGAATGGTTATCTATTGTAAAATTCATTATGTTATATTGAATTTGGTTGTCTAAGATTGACTATGGTCCACTATCATGGATGATGTTTTATTGTTGTTAACCATGATAGCTATGATTGACTATAGTTGACTATACATGACCATGTTGACTATGGTTCGCGGTGATTGACTTTTATGGAGTATGGTTATGATGGTTTACTATGGATAAATGGTTACTTCACATTACATTGTTCATTAAGGATTATGTTGCATTCCGATGATTATCAAGATCTCACATTGTGATGTTTCTCAATAGTTATGTGACATTGTGATATTCATCTTGTCTTACTTATGTTAAATGGAAATGTTCTTGAACATTTAAATTGCAATGTAAAATTCATTATGAATCGTGTCAAAATAGGATTGGTTAACCATGGTTATTTATGACTGACCATAGTTCACTATGGTGAATCATGTTTGATTATCAATAAATGCAGCTGACAATAATTGCAAAGAGTTGATCATAGTTGAAAATGTTGGATTATATTTAATTGTGGATAACTACAGTTTACAATATTTCATAGCAATTTTAAATATCAATAAATGTGGTTGACCATAATTGGAAAGAGTTGGTCATAGTTGAAAATGTTTAATTATATTTGATTGTGGATAAAATACAGTTTACAATATTTCATAGAAATTTTTATTCTCAAATCCAATCTCATGCTCCTCATCAATACCATTAATTGTGATTGAATAGTTGAATAGGATAATTTTCCTTACATGAGACTAACTCAGAAAAACATATGGATATGATTTGTTAACTAATCCTTTGGGATTTTGTACATTATTTAGATTAGGACATTATTAGTATTTTTTAGTTGTTCCCGTATTTATAGTTATGGAAAATTTATTCAGACATAATTTTCTCCTTTTGTTTTTAGAATGTATAAATAATTCATTTTTTTATCATTAATATCATGCAGAATTCATCAATTTATTCATGGAGTCTTTTTGAGCCTGTCCAACAGAGGTATCAGAGCACCGATGAAGTTATAAACTCTATGTTTACTTTTTCCAAGTTTATTTTTGTTGAGGAGGTATTGATTGATAGGATATCCCACTGTAGGATAACCAGAGGATCAAAATATCCAAGAGCAGACATACTAAACTTTTGAAGAGGGTATTGACCAGTGTTTAAGAAAACTTTATTATTAGCGGCTTTTGTTGTAATATGACTACATAATGTCTATGTGGATGAATATGCATCAAAAGGTCAATGTGAATATATGAATGGTGAACAACATTCAATTATTCTCACTTTAAGAATTCCACGGAAGGGAGGTTGAACTAGAATTAAGCCTTGACATACACTTTGGTTGATTAATACAGTTGGTGACCGCAAAGGTGTTTTAAAAGGTTTTAGAGTTTATTTAACCAACAATCAAGCATTGTTTGACCAATGTTTGGATCCTTTGCCTCGTAATTAGAGTTTCAATCAGTGCATTATCATACTTTGATATCTGAAGAATCATTTGCATTGGTGATGCAACATCAGATGCATAAAGGTAAGCAATCGAAAGAAACACATTTCTTCTTTCTAAGAAAAGGTAGGGGTATTTTATTTCTACCATTAGTGATCTATAAAGCATAGAACCATGAATTGATAAGATCTAGAGTTCAAAGACAGTGAAACCATTTTTTTCTCATTGTGAACATAGTAAACAAAAAACTTGATATTTTTTTTATGTGGAGAAAATTATATTTTTTGACTCTCCATTTTATTTGCAAACATGAATTCACTCATATAATTATTTGGTGTTGTCCTCAGTGGAAAGGAAAACTATCAAGAATGGTTTAGAAAATTTAAAAATACACTTATTTTTAATGATCCATGGGAAGGAATTTGTGGTGTTATAGACATATTTTTTCACTGCAACCCCAGTCATATATGTTGATAAAACAAGAGTCTTTTAACCCCTAAAAGTGTTGTTTCATACCCTAAAGGATCATGGTCAACTGATTACAACATTTCCGAGAAGTTCCACTTGAAAAACCACTCAGAACTGGCCAAAAATAGACCATACTAACTGCTCCTTGGTCAGGGTACAATGCATACTTACTCCTACACTAGCCAGATGTGATGCATACTAAAGAAGCCTTTTATCGGGTGTAATGAGCAAGAATGGACAAATGTCTAAGGCAGTTTGCTAAGTGGATACTCATGGAATCTTCTAGAAACTTCCTCTATGACACTTGCCTCTCTATATTTGCCTAGAGATGAGTAAGAGATTTAAGAAATCTCCAAGTGGAACTAAGAACTACAAATGGAATGACACTAATCAAAAACCCAGAGATGACTCACACCTCTGCAAACATCTATAAATGGATTCGTCATCTGAGGGATCTAGAGGCTGGAATTTTGAAATTTGTAAAGAAGTGTTGTTAGTTTGGCTTTGAGAAGAAGCATTGTATTGTTAGGTGATCTTGCTTTTCGTGAGGTGAAGAGGGCTTTGATGTTGGGAGGATGATGTTCGATCAAACAACTGGGTTGTAATCTTCTCTTCTACTATTAATAAAGTTATTTGAGTTTTCCTCCATATAATCGTGTATTTGTGAATCTTGTTATTTGTGAATGCATTTGTATGGTCAACGCATTTATGATTCTGCATTGTTTATGATATTATAGATTGAGATGCTTTGATAGTGTTTTGTTGCTTTGTCTCTACAGGTATTCTCTAAAGCAGGACAAGTAGGAGAGGAGTTGCAAGCTCTATCAAGGGAGACAGAAATCAAGCAAGGAGTCAAGCGGAAGATCTAGGTTGGACCTCTTTGCTTCCCTCTTATCTATCATACATAAAGGAAATCACAAAGTGCTTTGATTGTTTGTTTCTAAGATAGCTACCCATCTTAGTTGGACTAGCAGATCGAAAAGACACTAGTTTTCCCAGAAACAAAATGGCGACTCCGCTGGGGAGTGAATAGTTTGTTTGTTATTTTTGTTTGCTTTATAAACTACAGACGGAGCCTAAAGTTAGCCAGATAGCCTTTGAATTTCTCTTGCTATGTAATTGCAAAGTAGATGAATGCTGCTTTAGTCAATCTCTAGATTGGTTTATGAACTAAACATCTAACTTACAAGCATCCTAAATGCCCTTGTGGTATCTCAATAACCTCCTAAGATCATACCCCTGTACTTTCTTTTTACTTTCCATCATAACTCAGCTTAAATCACTGAACTTAGCTGCAAATTTTGAGCAAAAACCCAACTCATTTTCGCTCCCTGGCCCATTGCACTGTTTGTAACTGGAAGCCTATATGCATCACACCTCCCATGTGCTATAGGTGAGATGCATTTATGAAACT
Organism: Pinus taeda; assembly: GCA_000404065.3. Classification (NCBI taxonomy): domain Eukaryota; kingdom Viridiplantae; phylum Streptophyta; class Pinopsida; order Pinales; family Pinaceae; genus Pinus; species Pinus taeda. The sequence continues at coordinate 169,073 of APFE031629414.1, forward strand.
GAGAAATTGGGGATCGCCCAAAATCCCAATTCCTTTAAAAAGTCTTGATCCTCGACCTGTGGGTTATGGGCCCACAAGCCTAAACAGAAGCGATTTAGCTTTTAAAACGTGGATCTTCATTCTCCAGCCAAACTCGGTAACAATTTATCACGCAGTTTAATAAATTCCGCCATCAACAGAACAATCACATATAACACATAAACAATATATATAGATCGCCATCGACCTTGAAATGATCGATGGTGATAGACAAGCTCACAACACATGCATATACAATAACACTCGAACAGGTTTTCATAATTTATATAAAACAGTTACAAAATTAAGGCCTTTCAGCCTTAAAACCGAATTCACACTGGGCTACATCTTGCCCACTCACAATTTTCTTCACAAAAGATATCCTTACACCCCTATGGTATTACAATTATATAAGAATTTTAGGAAGGATCAATCCTATCATCTCCTTATTTTATCCACAAAAGCTTCATGCATGCATGCTTTAAATCTGTTTTATCCTTTTTAAATCTATTTTTCTGCTTTAAATCACGATTTTCTTTTGTTCTGATCCTCTGGTCTAGTTTGCTTACTTTGTTGCTGGCTACTCCCGCATCAGACTCCCGAGGCACAAAAATTTATGACCTCCTGGTCATATGCTTCTCCTGGTCTTTAGAAATTTTATCCACTGCATTCCTTCACTAGAACTTTGTGAGCTGCAACCAACCTTTGCAGTAACAACCTCCTCTATTACATGATACCTCACCAAGCCCTCCGCACTCAGTCTTTTGGCATCCTCTAGGTTGCTGCAAATCTTCTCACCTTCTGCTGCTGCTACCTACACAAAATATAAAGACCATACATATTCATACTTCATTAAGAACTGTACCTCCTTCCACGGAATCTTTTGCGGCTCTGATACCAACTGATGAAACTGAGAAATTGGGGATCGCCCAAAATCCCAATTCCTTTAAAAAATCTTGATCCTCGACCTGTGGGTTATGGGCCCACAAGCCTAAACGGAAGTGATTTAACTTTTAAAACATGGATCTTCATTCTCTAGCCAAACTTGGTAACAATTTATCACACAGTTTAATAAATTCTGCCATCAACAGAACAATCACATATAACACGTAAACAATATATATAGATCGCCATCGACCCTGAAATGATCGATGGTGATAGACAAGCTCACAACACATGCATATACAATAACACTCGAACAAGTTTTCATAATTTATATAAAACAGTTACAAAATTAAGGCCTTTCAGCCTTAAAACCGAATTCACGCTGGGCTACGTCTTGCCCACTCACAATTTTCTTCACAAAAGATATCCTTACACCCCTATGGTATTACAATTATATAAGAATTTTAGGAAGGATCAATCCTATCATCTCCTTATTTTCTCCACAAAAGCTTCATGCATGCATGCTTTAAATCTGCTTTATCCTTTTTAAATCTATTTTTCTGCTTTAAATCACGATTTTCTTTTGTTCTGATCCTCTGGTCCAGTTTGCTTGCTTTGTTGCTGGCTGCTCCCGCATCATGCATCCCAGTTTCCCTGGAGGACAGGTGCGATGACTGAATGATACTATTTCTCTCTTTGAAATTTGGTTTTTCCTCCTTGTTTTTAGCTCTATTCAGATGTTTTGCTGCTTATCATCAGTATCTCATTGCTGAAGCCCCTTTCCTTTACATTATTTAGCCTCCATTGATTAGGATTAGTAAATGTTTTTATGTATTTTTCCATCATTTACAATATTGTTGATGCCTTGAAAATCGCGCAACAACAATGGGGGATAACCCCTCGGTCCGGACCTTAAAGCAGCTCCTTTTCCATTTGGTGTGGTGGCTCCAACTGGTTTAACTAGGTCCAGTTACCTTCTCCCTATAGCTATTGGTTTATGATGTATCTCTAACTACCAATAGACAGGGATATCAGATCACTTTTTCTTGCTGATCAAGCAAGAGAATGACCCTTAAGCTGATTTGGGTTCAACCAAGCCACAACTAAAGTTTTGCCTCTTTGAGAAGAGGACTTAAAAAAATTTAGAATTTACTCTAAATGCAAGCTTATTCTATGATAACAGCAAAAGAAACTAATCTAAATCCTATCTTAATTAGGCAAATATAGATCTAACCCCAACTAAGAGCAAGATAATTAAAGTATTGGGATTTAGATATGTCTTGTTTATAATGAATATCAAATTAATGAAGTAGTTCAATTAACTGACAGTATGGATAACAAAACACATCCTCTTGAGACCGCTTAACTGAAATAATAAACCAACAACATTCAGGAAGTAGTTCACAAAAATGATATTGATTATCAAATCAATAAATCCAATAATTGAATAATGATATGTGGAAATAGTTCACAACACATTACCATTCAATAAATCAGTTTCATAAGACAAATTTCAGAGTAAGTAGTTACTAAAAAATGAGAAATTAATCCATAAAAACAGAGATACATAATAACAAGATTGAGACAAATTACCCATATTGACAATAGTGCACAAACATGAATAAAATGGCACATTCCTATCACCATAAAATTAAAACGGGTATTTGAAACAGTAGTATTAGAAATACCAATTTATTGCATCCATTTCTCTGTCCTTGGTCTCCAACAGCCCTCTACATTTCTTGAACTTCTGCCTTCAAAACTAGAGCCACAATAGTGCAAACTCTGCCCCTCATACATAATTCAAGATACAAAGGGAAAATCCTCAATAATCCCCAGATCTGAGATTTTCTCTCCTCTCTCGTACAACTCTAAATTCCTATTACAGTAGTGTTTTCATGAAGTCTAAAATTGCAGAGGAGAGCAACCCTTAATTACATTCTACAATATTTTATTTATACTATTTGCAAAGGAATTTTGGAGAGGAGAGTTTGTTGAAGAGAAATATGCCAAATCCAATTTTATTTGTTCAAAGTCTCAATCTTTAATTGCTGGAGCATTCTCATTGATTGAAATCATTTTCTCCATATTTCTTCTACTGTTTTCCTGCAAGAAAAACCAAAATAAATTAAAATGCAATAATAAAATCAAAATGGCGTTGCTGGCATTTAAATCAAATCCAATAAAATAAATAATTAAAAATAAAATATAAGCTCTCTATTGAGGCCTGAGATAGTTTGATTGGCCAAGGATATTATTAACCAATGGATCTGTAATTAGAAGAGGCTTTGGACAAATGAAAATGAAGAAAATAACTCAGAAAATTGATTTTTGTTTTCAAAATTCGGAGCTTGATCTTCTGCCCAATTTTTGACCCAATAAATGATTAAATCTGTTAGTGAAACCTTGTCAGGAAATATTCTCCTTGATTTTATCTTTCCAATGAGCCGTCCTGGGCCTCATTTGGCCAAGTATAACTCAATCTATAAGCCTCCAAAGTTGATGGATCAAATCTGGCATGAATTTGGAATTTCTGTTGCTAGGCTAAAAATATTGTAATTAAAAACTAATCCTAAATTAGTCTCTAATTTAATTGCTAATTATAAACTAAACTAATTATTAGTAAACTATTTATTAATTAATATCTAACTAACAATTATAATTGACTAATATAATTAACAAATTAATCTAATTAATTATTTATAAACTAATTAATCTAATCAATAATTAATTATATTTTAATTAACTTAATTCTATTCTACATATTATAATAATTTTAATTAATTTAAATATTAAATTAAATATAAAATTAAACTAACCTACCTACCTTACCTGTTTCACTCATACGTATATGAGTGATGACTTAAAACTTAAAGGCAACCACAAATCATAGGGTTTTAATTTAAAATTTATGCCTTATGCCCAGTCCATATTAATTAGCCCATATTGCTCATACGTATGAGTATATTTTATAAACTATATTAAACCAAAACAAATTAATGCCTCTTTCCCTTTTCGCTTATTGGCAAATCGCATCGGGAGATGACTATCGGGATTTTTTAAATGTGTCAAGTCAAACTCCCCGATCCGATATCGCATCGGGGCATGGTATGTATCGGGGTTCTTAAAACTTGTTTAATGCAAAAGCTCCGATGCGATATAATTTTTTTTATATATATTAA
>APFE031629414.1:173167-202151 GCA_000404065.3 Pinus taeda
ATAATAATAATTTAATTAATTTGAAGATTTATTAAAAATCAATTTTTATTTTGGTTTTATTTTATGAGGATTATTTTATAAACTACAACCACTCTTAAAAAAAGTAAAAATATAAAAATAAACTACAGCCACTTCGAAAATTTTGGGTTTTCGAGATTAATAATTGATTTAGAAATTGGAGTAAATTTCTTAAATCTCGATACTTAATGATTTGGCTGCATAACTAAAAATAAAAAATGTTAGTAAAAACTTGCTACCGGTTAATATTTAAAATGAATGCCTTATTGACCTAATTTATTTACAAAATGCAATATTGTACATTTTATGCATTTTTTAACCCAGGCTAGGTAAATGATGAGACTTCAAAGGAGTGCCATTTTCAAACCAGTTGACCAAATGAGGCGAAACAAGCGTCAATGTAAGCCTATAAAAAATTGATTCTAACAAAGCAATCAAAACAAGAATCCAAAGAAAATGAAGAATTCACAAAAGCGTAGGGCAATCAACTAAATAAAAATCCAAAAAGGTGTTTAGCCAAAATTTTAATAGAAAGGGTCCTCATTATTTGAAGTGAACACATCAATAATGGGGGGGTTATGTTTTTATCACAACAATGGCGACACACGGGAGAAGAACCAGTTATCTGTCTTTGACATGAATGATATTTTCCTAAAATTAAAATAAAAATAATTAAAGAAGAGAGAATTATTTTTGGAATGCTTGACTAGGTTCATTAATCTTAAAAAACAAGAATCATCTAACTGTAATTTTTCTCGAAATTTCTCATAAATTAAAATATTTCGAAACTCTATATCAGTCCTTAATTAGTTGTAGAGATAAAGTAAGGGTCACTTTACAGCTTAGCTTTTAAAATATACACCTTTGTCATAAGTAGAGCTACTACTGCCAGCAAACATCTATAGTCTCGGCAAGGTTACCTTTTTAATCCTCAATGATTCAGAATCCCATCTCTTCAAGAATTATTGATCTAGAGATAAATCCATCAATATATGTTTCTTTTTTATTTTTATTTTTTATTTTTTAAGTAAATCTTTAAAAGCCATTGTCCTGGTATGGTAGCCAGATAGTTGAAAATGCCATTCACTGGTTAAAATTAGGCTATACAAGCTGGCTCGTGATGAGACCCCTTGTCTTATAATTGTTTGCAATCATAAGCCATTACCCTGGTTTGTTTAGCAGTGTTGGTAATGTCAGCCTATTTTTTTCCCTATGATCATGGTAAGCAGGCTCATGATGAGACCTCTTATCTTTTAAGTTTAAATATATTTCTGGATTATACTTTGGAAAAATAAGACTCTTTGGGACAGGGAGAATCATTGACTCCTTAGGAGTTAAGAATGACAATTTCAGAGTTAAAGGTGCTTTGCTGTAAAGTGTCTTTACTTGGTTATAAATAACTTTCCTTGACTGATAATAAAACTTTGAAAGATCTTAATAAATTTTGAAATCTCAAAATGATTACAATTTGATGAAAAAGAAATTTTCAGATTTTATGATACTTTTGCCAACTTCTCTTGATTGGTAATCTCTTCCTTAAATATGTTTACCTTTATAATAAGAAAATCAAACTCTACTAAGATATTTAAGAAAAAGCTAATAGATGACTATCAACAATTTTTCTCCACGTATCCTGACCATTGTTAGGTAACAAATAGGCCTTCCATATAAATAATGGCAAAGTCACCAAAATCAAAACTGAAATCCAAAGGAAAAGAATTCTTATGCTAAAATGAGAAAAGAAATCAGCGAACGAAATTAAAATGAAGAAATGTGAAAAATGAAAGAAAATCCAAGTTTTAAAAGATAAACTCAAACAAGAATGCTTATACCAATGTCTCAACAATATGAAGAAAAAGAAAATAATCGTGTAATCAATCATTCTCATGTCGAGATTGAGTAAATCATACCTTGCAGGGTTGTGAGTGTTTTACGCTTTTTGAATATCAGCGATGATAAAATTCAGCCACAATGAAAACCTTTCTGTCTTATATTATTCTTCTTGTTTCAAAACATCATCTTAATCATTTTTTAAATAACCGGAATGCTTTAAAGAAACAAACTAAAGGTTAAGAAATTCCCTGATGTAGCTATTTCCATGAAAACTATCGCTGCTTCTTGAAATTAAGCCAGAAGAAGAGTATGGACTTCAAAAATATGATCCGGCAGAGGATTGAAAGTTTTTTGTGAGGAGCTGCGAAACCGATTTGTATATCAGAAAAACAAAAATGAAACTAAAGCAACGAAATGGAAATTAATGAAAGTGGGTACATAAATCTTACCATTGGACAATTGCTTTTGATCTTACCTGAAATGAATCAGTTTCTCCAAACTGGCTGACTTCTTATTTTAATTAACATTAAAAACATGAAGAAGTCCAACTAACCAAAATCCTATAACCCAATATCATTATTTATTTTATTTAAACTAAAGCAAGCAGCAAAATGTAAAGATGGAATGCTTAGTGCTCAAGGGAGTAGAAATTAAAACAAATGCATCAAAAATGAGAATGAAAATTTGCAGTAATGACTGTTTCTCAAAATATTATAAGTTTCATATAAATTCAATGATTTTATAAATTGCCCAGAATCAAGAGCAAATCGAAGATAATAAAATTTAAATATGAAGATGAGAGGTCCTGAATTCCATTTTCAATTATGGAATTAGATATTTAAAACTAAAATGTGTGAGAAATTGAAATGATTTTTTTGTATGCTGCAAATTTGTCATCAATTGCTTTTTTCCCATAGTGATTACCCAAGCTTGCTTTTAAAATAACACATTGTCATATCGGATGATTCACATAACATGTTTCTTAACCATGCTTCAAGTTTAATTTGCATAACTTCACCTTTATTGCTATGCCATATATTGATTAAATGTTAATGGCTCAAAGGCATGCATTAGAAGTTATTGCAAATTTGGAATAGTGATATGGCCATAAATAAAATATGCAAGGAAGCGATTGCGATATCGTCGATGCGATGGATGACATAAATCGACGGTCGGCAATCTTAAGCACCTGATGTAACACAATATGATTGTTGTGATGCCGATATGCGATGAATGACGTAGCTAATCGACGATCGCGATCGGCAATCTTAAGCGCATGATATAACAATTCTCAATATGCCGATATGCGATGAAGAGTGGACCCGATAATTTTATGATGAAAATTTGATAACATATTGGATCTGAGACATTGGTCCTTTTAAAGTTATGCTCCTACCATTATTGCGATTGAACGGACGCGATATTTTTTTATGAATTTGATTTGAATTTCATATCGGGTCTGGAATTATGTGGTCATTGCAATATCGGTAGAGCCGTTTATCGAAGATCGGAGTTTCATGATAATGGAAGTATACTCAACTGCAAACCTCTAATATGCGAAATACGATATGGCATATGAGTAAGATAATACATCGGAGGTCTTTTATTAAACAATTTGTTATCAAAAGAAATGCTAAGAACTACTTCAGATGAAATCTTATGATGCGAATAGTCTTATGATATTCCTTGAAATTTCAATTGGATTTTCTAAGTGAATAAAAGCAAAGTTAAAAAATGCTTAAATTCTAATGCATCACAAATAAAATTTCCCTGGGCCTGTTGCAAATTTGAAATGGGTTTACTGCTTATTTTATGTTTTTGAAAAGAAATAAAAACCTGCAAATAAAACAGAACACAAATAAAAAATAAACTAAGGAAAAGAGAAACTAATAAGAGATGAGAACGAACTTACAAATGCGTACGTGGAAGGAAATTGTCTGCAAATTTTTACCTTATGAATCTTCAAATTCTTCCTTTGATTTATCAAAATTTCGACTTTGTTCAAAATCAACTCATCATTTATTCTAAATCTAAGTGTGCAATCAGCCTAAATAAAATCTGTTTATTCACGTTCAGGAAATATAAAATTTACCAGAAATAAATATAAAAATAGGCTCCCCTTTTGAATTGAAACAACAATTTATTACCTTTGCTTATTCTGAATAACTTGAGAAGAATCTGTATTGTTATAGTGATTGTTCAATAATACCTTTAGTAAATGAATATGATGCGTTTTGTAGCATCAAATAATAAACCAAAGCTCAGAATGGGATAAAGCCACTAATTATGGAAAAATATCAAAAAAGATTTGAACGTGTGCACACAACAGAATGTACATCCTTAACAAATTTCGAGGAAGATAATATGAACTTAATATGATTACCGTGTAAGGTTAGATTGACTAATAATAATTGAATTAGAATTAAGCTTTTCATAGACAGTCAATACATTTCATGGGATAATGGGATCATGAAGCTTTTATATCCTAAAATCCTTACCATATAAATTTCAAAAGAAAATCTTAGAAGGAAATCCCGAAATGAAGAAAAGTGGCTTTGAGGCAATCAATACCAAGTACAACTTTAATTGAATTTAATCAAGAGATTATTCAGAATAGGCAGAGTAGAGGTATTGCTGTAAGAAATTAGAAAAAGGAAAACAATAATTAAAATTTTCTGATAAGGAGAAAATGTTTCAGTGAACATGCATGACAAGGTTGATTGCTTTATTTTATTTTTTTAATCTACAAAACTGTTAAAGCAAATTAACTATACAAAACAAACTAACTAAATTAATTCTACTCCTATTCTAACCATATACATGAAAATGACTAGGTATAGTCATATTTCCAGTGTAGCCATTTTCTCATTTTAATTCCTGCATATATGTACAGTTCAAATGTTAGTAATAAAAATACAAATCTATTTAAACTAAGAAAATTAAATATGAAATCAAAATATACAGTTATTGTTAGTAACTGATTTAAAATCTCTTTCTTATGAAATTTCCTTTCCAATTTGATACCAATTGGATCACAAAAATCTGGATGGATTTCCATTAATGATTGGGAGATGTTTAAAAGAGGAGATGACAGGCCGAATTGTGGATATGAGTTTTCAAATTCAAAGGCCTCGAAAACAATTGTTAGTGTTTTGTACGAATGTTAATCTATTAACCATTTCCTTTGAGAGAAAATTTTCCAAATATTTTTCAAATGAATTAATGAAAAATGGATGGAAATCTTTCAAATGAAATGGAAAATTATTAATTGAATTAAATTGCTGGCCAGATTGCAAAAATACATTCTCTTGTTGACATTGCCTTTGAAAAGATAGAAGCTTTTGATGAAACATTAGCATTGATTTAAATTGGAATATTAATATCTTTTGATGCTGATGATTATAATATGAAACTTGAATTTCCCAATTGGGCAATGCATCAATTGAGTGTTTGATAGTAAGGTGTTCAATATGCCAGCGAAAAGTGTGAAAATTTTGCAAAATAAAATCAGAAAATAAATCTAAATTTAAACAAAATAACTGAGGAAATAAAATGAAATCACTATTTTTACAACTAATGTTACCACACAATTGGGATTGTTTTGAAATGATTTCATTTTCACAAGGATTGGCCAGAATTATGGAATTTGAAAAATTTTGAATTCCAACTTGTGAATTAAAAAACGAATTGTGGTTATGAGTAGGAATGAGAACTTGATCATGGTATGAATCATAAATTGGAATGTTTTCTTGAATAATGAAATCATGAAGATAATTTGCTACTCTAAAATGAGGATTAGTTGGGATAATTCCTACATTGAAACGTTCCTCATTTATAGATGTTATTTGAATTTTATCATGAGGATTATCTTGAGAAAAATTGAAATCAACATCCTCAATATCAAAGTAATCATCATAAATGACCTCACAAGATTCTGTAGAATTCCCTTCAATCTCATCTAATATATCTAAACAAGGAGGAACAAAAATCTCATGTTCATTAGTGGCAAAAGAATGATCAATTATTGTTTCTTTATCTTGATAAAAATTTAATGGTAATTCGTTTAAATCATCCTCTTTAATTTCTGGAATATCATTAATACCAAGAGGAAAAATATTACCATCATTGAAAATATCAGGATAAAGGGAGAAATGTGAACCTGAAACAATGCATTTAAAACTCTCTGTTTGAGAACTCTTGTGCATTATGCTTGCTGTAAATTTCAGATTGCGGATCATTCCTTTGCGTGCGTATGATTTCTTGAGGAACACTGCTTTGCTTCTCTGATTTTGGCATTTTCTCATCATGGAGAAATTCATAGATTTGTACAGCAGTTTGCATTTTTATTGTTGGTTGTACTTGCTGATTTGCGATTTGATTTTCCGAATTTACTTCAAAGTAGCTTTCAGATTTCAAGGCGGCTTTTTCTCCAAAATTGATGTTGTTGTCTTCTTGCATTTGAATGGAAATATTTTCCAAGCTTTGTGAAACCACTTCATCACAATTTATTTGCACATCCAAATTGGTATTCTCATTTATATTGTAATGGGATGGAACAAAGCTTGAATTAATTTCATATGGATTGGGAATGGGTGGAAGAGAACAAATATATTCAAACCAATCTAATGATTCTTCTTCCGTAGGTTTATCTTCGTCTTTAAATCTTAAGCAATTCAAATGAAATTGAATATAAAAAATTTTGACAGACTCATTTTCAAACCTTCGTAGATATTCAATTTCTTCACATACATGTTCATAATCATAGCCGTCGAATTTACAAATGAAAATTGTAACAAATTGATCCCAGCTGTGGATTGAAGCAACTGGAAGGGTTCTACACCAGCTTCTAGCTTTTGCTACAAATGTGAGAGTAAAAATCCTACATAAAATGCCTTCATCAATTCCTTGAAAATCGTAATTCGAAACATTTTGAAGAAATTGAAAGACATGGTTAAAAGCGGAAGAATTTCTCTTACCATTGAATTTTACCTGAAACAAGAGTCTCACCACTTCGGGTGGGGTACTGGAGGATGCACGTCCATGGATACAACTCCAAATTGGAATTTTAAGAGGAGTCATCACAATAAATAAAATATTAAAATTGAAAAGACTCCAATAGACAAAAATCTCAAGCCCTCCTTCTAGTGCCAAAAATGTTGATGCCTCGAAAATCCCTGCAACAGCAATGGGGGATAACCACCTCCGGACCTTAAAGCAGCTCCTTTTCCATTTGGTGTGGTGGCTCTAACTGGTTTAACTAGGTCCAGTTACCTTCTCCCTATCGCTATTGGTTTATGATGTATCTTTAACTACCAATAGACAGGGATATCAGATCACTTCTTCTTGTTGATCAGGCAAGAGAATGACCCTTAAGCTAATTTAGGTTTAGCCAAGCCACAACTAAAGTTTTGCCTCTTTAAGAAGAGGACGTAAAAGAATGTATAATTTACTCTAAATGCAAGCTTATTTTATGATGCAAGCAAAAGAAACTAATCTAAATCCTATCTTAATTAGGCATATATAGATCTAACCCAACTAAGAGCAAGATAATTAAAGTATTGGGATTTAGATATGTCTTGTTTATAATGAATATCAAATTAATGAAGTAGTTCAATTAATTGACATTATGGATAACAAAACACATCCTCTTGAGACCTCTTAACCGAAATAATAAACCAACAACATTCAGGAAGTAGTTCACAAAAATGATATTGATTATCAAATCAATAAATCCAATAATTGAATAATGATATGTGGAAATAGTTCACAACATATTACCATTCAATAAATCAGTTTCATAAGATAGATTTCAGAGTAAGTAGTTACTCAAAAATGAGAAATTAATCCATAAAAACAGAGATACATAATAACAAGTTTGAGACAAATTACCCATATTGACAATAGTGCACAAACATGAATAAAATGGCACATTCCTATCACCATAAAATTAAAACTGATATTTGAAACAGTAGTATTAGAAATACAAATTTATTGCATCCATTTCTCTGTCCTTGGTCTCCAACAGCTCTTTATATTTCTTGAACTTCTGCCTTCAAAACTAGAGCCACAATAGTGCAAACTCTGCCCCTCATACATAATTCAAGATACAAAGGGAAAATCCTCAATAAACCCCAGATTTGAGATTTTCTCTCCTCTCTCCTACAACTCTAAATACCTATTACAGTAGTGCTTTCATGGAGTCTAAAATTGCAGAAGAGAGCAGCCCTTAATTACATTCTGAAATCTTTTATTTATACTATTTGCAAAGGAATTTTGGAGAGGAGAGTTTGTTGAAGAGAAATCTGCCAAATCCAATTTTATTTGTTCAAAGTCCCAATCTTTAATTGCTGGAGCATTCTCATTGATTGAAATCATCTTCTCCATATTTCTTCTACTGTTTTCCTGCAAGAAGAAACCAAAATAAATTAAAATGCAATAATAAAATCAAAATGGCATTGCTGGCATTTAAATCAAATCCAATCAAATAAATAATTAAAAAAAAAATATAAGCTCTCTATTGAGGCCTGTGATAGTTTGATTGGCCAAGGATATTATTAACCAATGGATCTGCAATTAGAAGAGACTTTGGACAAATGAAAATGAATAAAATAACTCAGAAAATTGATTTTTGTTTTCAAAATTCGGAGCTTGATATTCTGCCTGACTTTTGACCCAATAAATGATTAAATCTGTTCGTGAAACCTCCTCAAAAATATTCTCCTTGATTTTATCTTTCCAATGAGCCGTCTTGGGCCTCATTTGGCCAAGTATAACTCAATCTATAAGCCTCCAAAGTTGATGGATCAAATCTGGCATGAATCTGGAATTTCTGTTGCTGGGCTAAAAATATTGTAATTAAAAACTAATCCTAAATTAGTCTCTAATTAATTCTAATTTAATTGCTAATTATAAACTAAACTAATTATTAGTAAACTATTTATTAATTAATATCTAACTAACAATTATAATTGACTAATATAATTAACAAATTAATCTAATTAATTATTTATAAACTAATTAATCTAATCAATAATTAATTATATTTTAATTAACTTAATTCTATTCTACATATTAAATAATTTAATTAATTTAATTAATTTAAATATTAAATTAAATATAAAATTAAAACTAACCTACCTACCTTACCTGTTTCACTCATATGTATGAGTGATGAGTTAAAACTTAAAGGCAAACGAATCATATTACATGGGTTTTAATTTAAAATTTATGCCTTATGCCCAGTCCATATTAATTAGCCCATATTGCTTATATGTATGAGTATATTTTATAAACTATATTAAACCAAGACAAGTTAATGCCTCTTTCCCTTTTCGCTTATTGGCAAATCGCATCGGGAGATGGCTATCAGGGTTTTTTAAATGTGTCAAGTCAAACTCCTCGCGATCCGATATCTCATCGGGGCATGGTATGTATCGGGGGTTCTTAAAACTTGTTTAATGCAAAAGCTCCGATGTGATATAATTTTTTTATATATTAATTTTTTAATTTAATTTAATTATATTATAATTATAATTAATTTAAGATTTAATATTAAAAATCATTTTTATTCTGGTTTATTTTATGAGGATTATTTTATAAACTACAGCCACTCTTTTTTTTTTGTAGGCAAAGGTGGTACTCTCATTTTCTATTATCCCATCAAAAAATTACATCAGAATTGGTGGAACCAACTACCCGCCCACGAGGGGAAACCAAGTAGGGTGTCCACCTAAAGTTTTTAACAGCAAACCAAAAAAGAAAAACTGCATTCTATTTTTCCAAGCTAAATAGACATTACAGTCCTTCCCTGCTCTAATTCTGTTGATATGCATATAGAAGCTGTCTATTACAAAATGAGGGAAGCTGTCTAGATTATCTATGTACCATAAATTCATCAAAAGGAAGACAAGAACTAAAACTACTCAACTACATTTGCAAGGATTGGAGGGTCCTCCTTGTTGCTCTTCTACTGGCTGTCCTTGAGCAATTGTTGGATCTCATCTAACTGCTTCCCTTGCATCTCCATGGAGATTTGCAGAATGCGGAGCTCACGTCTCAAGTTAGGAACACCCTGAGCCAACTCAGCCATTTCAGAAGCCACCTGTTCCAAGGCCTTGGCAAGCAACCGTTTCATCACCCAGTAAATGTGTAAGGATTGTTTGAAGAGAGACATTCTGCCTCTCGTATTACCGGGGTCATGCACCAGCAGCTCCCAATCCTCCATTTCCGATTTCGATTGAGCTTGTATTGCTTCATCTTCCAAATTTTGGATGATTCGCCGGATTTTGGGGTTGGTATTATGAACGTAAGCTCTATCTGCCCGCTGAATTTTATGCTCAAAAGTTTGTCTGGGCTTCCTGCCAGGACGTCTGCTCGGCTCCAGTTCTCCTCCCTTACCATCTCGAGCTTTGTTGGCCTCGCTATTCTGACCACGGATTGGGGCAGCCTCGCTGACACCCTGACGAATCCTCCTCCGATGCCCGCACTGCGGTACCCGTCTGCCACGCCGGCTCCGCTGGCTAACACCCATGGCGTACTGCTCCCATTCCTCTGCATTCATACTCTGGTCACGACTTCCATCCTCGTCAGAAGTATCAGGAATTTCAAAAATTTCCTCTGGGTCCTCTTCCTTCACTACCCCTTTTCCTTTCCAGTCTGGTTCCCTGGTTCGCACAACTTCCATTTCCTCCGCTAACCGAGCCCTCTTTCTAGTTTCCATAGATCCGTTCACAGCAGGCCAACTCTGAATAATGCAGGAGGCTCTCAGATGATCTGTGACTCCTCTCGCACTACAAATTCTTACTGAAGGCTTCTGATGCCGGGTGCTTTGCATGCAGGCATTTATAAAATCCCGGAACCCGCTCCTGCTATCAATCCGGCTGTTCGAATCCTGCCATCTGTTCCTCCGATCCTGGCATTTCCTATCAACCATCCTATTAGATTTATTCCGGCTTGCAGTCCCTGACATGTACTCGCCATTTCTGCATCGGTTCGAATCTATGATTGGGTTTACATGAGGTGGATTTTTCCCCTCAGATTTTGTACCTTTTCGATGTGATCTCCCATGGCGATCACCATTCTCTTCTCCCGGTCCTTTCTGACATTCCTTAACTGCCTGTCCTGAATTCTGTCCGTCCCCAATGCTTCGCACGAGTATGACAATTCGCATGGGGATCCTAATCATAATGAGCCTGCGTGGTCTGGACGCTCCACGTCCCTATGGTGCTCCAGCTCAGCGCTCTCCACCTTTCTACCTGTGGCTTGGTCATGATTGGCCCTGATTATGGTTGCCAGGTCCACCCATTCCTTGTGCCCGCACACCATTCTCCATTGAACATCCACCGAGCTGCTGCGGCCTCTGCATCCCCAGTTAGCCAAGAAGTCAGCCGCCTGGTTTCCTTTCCGCCTCACATGGTTTATTACCTTATACTCAATGCGTTGCAGAAAATCGGAAATTTCTTGAACAATTCCGGCTGTTCGCCAACTATTCGTGACTTTTTCCCAATTCGGGCCATTCCTGAGCTTCTTCAGCATTTCCACCACGATCTGAGAGTCCCCTATGATTTCTAGATTGGAGTAGCCATTTCTTACTGCGATTCGCAAGCCTTGATGCAAAGCCCAGAACTCTGCCTCATTATTTGTCATTTCCCCCCCCCCCAATCTGCAAAAATCCATCTTACCTGATTGCTGTTGTCCCGGAAAATGCTACCAAAGCCTGCTTCGCCTGGGTTCCCCTTAGAGGCCCCATCGAAATTCAATTTGATGAAATTATCCTTGGGATAGCAGAATTTATTCGGGCTTTGGTTCCGCATCTCATGGTTGGGATTCTATTTATGAAAAACCATTTCGAATTTTAAATTTAATTTGCTCAAGATTTCTTCCTCCACCTGGTTGGCTTTCCAATCTTCCCCTACCCATTTATCCACCAAGATTGTTTCCCGCAGAAGCTTGATTGCTTTTCCCCAAATGATTTCCGGTTCCTTTGCTGAGTTCGGGAATATCCTGCGATTTCTCTCCTTCCAAATCATCCAGAGTATAAATCCGGAGATGAGATCCCAAGCTCTTTTGACCACTTCGCATTGAAAGATTTCCTTATTCCATTGAAAAACCACTTCATTGAATTCACGAGGGGCATTTTCAGGTTTACCAAAAGTTTTTTTTGTATTTATCCACAGGGTCTTGGCAAAGGGACAGTTTATCAGCAGATGATTTCTGGTTTCCCCCTCTGACTTACACAGGCAGCATCTTGATGGGCCAACAAAACCTTTCTTTTGAATTCGATCCCAGGTAAGGATTTTGTTTTTTGATGCCAGCCAGATAAATATGGAGACTTTCGGCCACCAATTCCTTTCCCATACAATTCTCCAGTCGGGGTTCTCTTCAATTCCAGTTTGCGCGGAGGTTAGGAAGTAGGTCTCCTTAGTAGTGAACGAGCCTTT
This sequence comes from Pinus taeda, assembly GCA_000404065.3. Classification (NCBI taxonomy): domain Eukaryota; kingdom Viridiplantae; phylum Streptophyta; class Pinopsida; order Pinales; family Pinaceae; genus Pinus; species Pinus taeda. The sequence goes on from APFE031629414.1 coordinate 185,458, forward strand.
CATTGAATTCCCCCACCGGAGAATATCCCTACCATTGCGGGCTTTAATCTTTCTTGACTTAACCTCCTTCCTATAGGCTTCTTTTTGTTCCGGGCTGAACTCTCTGTCCCACTCCGTTATATCAATCCATATTCTCCAACTTTCTTCTGGGTTATTAGCTTTCCAATAGTCCCTGACATGAGGTCTATCTCCTCCTATGCTGTCACGGATCTGATGGAGTCCCTGTATGCTGCTCAGTCTTTCCTTCTTATGCCATTTATCCTCCCAGAAGTTAGCTTCTTCACCACCTCGAATCTCCCTGAAGGTATGCTTTTCGACCAGATCCCTGTTTTAACGAGCTAGGTCCCAAATAGATGACCCTTTGGGAGTTTCTCTTCGTCTTAAGATTTCCACTGCAGTTTCAGGCATATTATACTTTTCTTTCCATATGATTTTCCACAGATCATTTCCCCCCTTGAGCCATCTCCACCAAAGTTTTTCTCCCAGCACCTTGTTGAGAATCTCAGGGTCCCTCAACCCCAGTCCTCCTTTCTCCTTTCTTTTAGTTAACTGGCTCCAGGAGGCTAAGGCCCATTTTTTCTTCTCATCAGCTCCTCTCCATATAAAATTCCTAATGAGCTCTCTTATCCTTGCGCAAATACCTAGGGGGGATGCCATTATTGATAAAGGGTAGACAGGAATAGCCTGAAGGACAGATTTTGCCAGAACTATTCGGCCAGCTATGTTTAAAGTTTTGAAGGCCCAATTTGCCACCTTGTTGCTTAGCTTATCTATAACTCCTTGCCAATTTTTCATCTTTTAGGAGGTAAAGTCCAAGATGTTGCCCAGATATTTAGTAGGAAGTTCGCCCCTCCTGAAACCCAAAAGTCTTATAAGGTGGGCTTTGACCTGATCCACTGTATTAAATATGAAAACACAGGATTTGTCCCTGTTGATTTCCAGACCTGAAGCCTCCACAAATAGATCCAAGATTCTTCTGAGGTGTTTTACCTCTTTGACTATTGGTTCCCCAAACAGCATGATATCATCAACAAATTGTTGATGAGTTAAAGGCAGATTATTTCCCCAGAGCTTAAGACCTTTTATTCTGTTTGCTTCTCTTTCTTTCTTGATGAAGCGACCCAGTCCTTCAGCAGCTAGAATGAACAGAAATGGAGATAATGGATCTCCCTAACGAATACCTCTAGAAGCAGTAAATGTTTTCGAGGGAGTCCCGTTCACAAGAATAGAAAAATTTGTGGAAGAGATCAAACTATAAATCCAGTCAATCCACCTCCTACTGAAACCAAAACTTTCCAAGACTTTTCCCAAATAGTTCCAACTTAATCTATCATATGCCTTCGACAGGTCTAATTTAATCATCATATCCTTTTGTTTTTTGACTTTTAAGGAGTGAATAACTTCTTGAGATACAACCAGGCCATCAAGGATCTGTCTTCCTTCAACGAAACCTGTTTGTTCAGCAGAAATTAACTTATCCAAAAGGGATTTTAATCTCCTGGCCATCATGGCTGTTATAATCTTATAAATAACATTGCACAACGCTATGGGTTTGAAACCATTGGCATCTTCCAGATTATCACCTTTAGGGATTAAAGCATAGAAAGTGGAGTTAATGGCAGGCCATACCTTCTGGTTCATCCTAGATTCTTCTACCAGCTCCAGAATCTCTTTTCCCAGGAAGTGCCAACCTGCCTGGAAGAAGTCAACTGTGAAGCCATCTGGGCCTGGAGCAATACCTTTCTTCATTGCTTTCACAGTTTCCTCTGTCTCCTCTAAAGTGGTAGCTCTCATCAACTCTTTATTTTGGTCTTCAGTGACTAGTCGAGGAATGGCAGAGAAAATTTCCTGGATTGCATTCATTCTATCAGCTTGGGGTTCACTTAATATTTCCTTATGGTGATCCATAAGGACTTGTTCAATTTTAGCTTTCTCAACCACTCCGTTCCCATTCTTATCTTTGATAGAAAGAATCCTGTTTCTCTGTCTATGCTTGATCATAGCTTGATGAAAGAATTTAGTGTTTCTTTCCCCTTCCCTTAACCATTTTATTCTCGATTTTTGTCGCCAAAGAATTTCTTCATGCTTCCTTCTTTCTTCAAGTTTTCCAAGTATTGCCCCTTCCTTACTGATGATTTCCTCTGTTCTGCCTTCCAGAATCGTTTTCTATTGAAGGGCTTCCATTTCTTTTTCCAAATTTTGCTTGTCTTCCATAATATTACCGAACTCCTTCTTGTTCCAATTTTTGATTCTCCCCTTCAACTCTTTGAGTTTCAGCTGAAACGTATGAATTTTTCCTTTGCCCTGAATAGTGCTTTGCCTCCACCATTCTTCAACTTTTTTGATAAATTATGGGTCTCTTAACCAGAAGGCTTCAAAACGAAAAGGTCTTTTTCCCTGGTTCACTTTAATATCCACCTCTAGTCTAATTGGCCAATGATCAGACCCCAGGGAGGGCATGATCTTTGCTTCAATAAAAATATCCTTGTTCATGATACCTTCAGAAACTAGGAATCAATCAAGCCTGGAAGCAATTTGATTTTTACCCCCCCTCCTGTTATTCCAGGTGCAAATCCCATTAATAGTCTGAATGTCTACTAGTCTGAGATCCTCTATTAGTTCATTGAACTTGTCCATGAAGTGATCCATCTTCCTTATCCCTCCCTTCTTTTCTTCTAAAGATCTGATTAGATTAAAATCACCACCTATTATCCAGTCAACTTCTGGGTATAATCTACGAATGATTTTCATACTATTTAGGAAGTTTTCTTTTTCACCGGGAGAGGGGGGTCCATACACCCCTGAAATGAGAACCTGCACTTTGGTTCCTACTATTCTGCCTATGCCAGTAAGGATTCTACTCATACTGGTCCAGCTATCTAAGATGATACCATTCGGGTTCCACAAAATTGCAATACCTCCTGTAGAACCAATGGCATCTTGTCCCATAACTTCATAATACAATTTATTCTTGTCCAAGATTTCTTCAATTTGTTGAACATAAATTTTTGTCTCCTGTAAAATCATAATACTAGGTTTTTCTTTTTTCAGTTTTTCTTTCAAATACCTCTGCTTGCCCTTGCTATTCAGGCCTCTTATATTCCAACTGATCACAATCATTTAAAACTTTTGGAAGGAGGGGAAGAATACCTCTGACAGAGGTATCACTTTGCCTGAGTTTATCAACGTTTCTCCCACCGTCTGGATAGTTTCATTCATCGGCTTTCAGCCTCATTTCATATTGCTTTTGCCAGAGCCATCCATTCCCGTTTGTCCATTCCCTTGATCGATTCCTGTCATTTTCTGCTCGTCTAAGTTCTACCCTTTTTTTTCCTTATATTTCTGAAATACTTCCTTGTACAATTGTTTCTGTTTCTCAGGTATGAATCTGCTATCTAGATATTTCCATTCTTGGATTAGCTGTTTCATGATTCTCTCCTCCTCAATCTCACCTTCAACTTGATTTTCCACATCCATCGGGGATTGTATTGCCATATCCTCCATCTTTCCTTCCGTCTGTTCTCCAGTAATCTGTCCTGGGTTTGCATCTTTACCTTTGTTTTCTCCTGCAATGTCCATTGGGGAATTCCCAGGGTCCTCGTCATCTTCCAGATTGACTTTATAATATTCATTTTCACTCTGAAGGGCCTGAAACTTTTTTTGGCTTATTGTAATACCGGATTTTCCTTGAGGTTGGGATTTTGTTCTTTCTTGACTCTGCCTCTTTCTTCTTGTGACCTGTTGGAAACCCTTATCAGTCTCCTCCAATTTCCCTGTATTTCTCTGATGTTCCTCCTTATTTCTTTTCAATTCATCCTCCTTATTTAACGGGCATTGTCTGTACAGGTGACCATATTCGTGGCATTTTTGGCACCTGAAGGGGATGTGTTCATAATCTACTGGTTGTTGCCACACTTCATCATGATACTCTACCTCAACATGATCTGGGAGGGGTTCAGCTAGATTCATGTAGACACATATCCTCTCATATGAGTTATATTTACCTCATTTTGTAGCTTCTGCAGCTTTAACAAAGCTCCCGTTTGAATTCCCTATTCCTTCCAAAATTTCAGGGTCCCAAAATTCATCAGGGAGTCCAAACAGTCTGACCCAGATTGGGGCTTCCAGCAGCTTTTCCTTTTTTGGGTTGTACCTTTCCTCACAGTATTTCATGAATAAACCTGCATTGTTCATGAAATACAGTCCTTCTTCAAAGACCCTATTTCTGTCTTCCAGATTCGTGAAGATAGCTGTGAAGAACCCTTGTGCTCCCAACTTCAGGTCTATGTGACCCTTAGGTTTCCACCTTTGGTCAATCCATCTGTATAGCTCTTTCTCCGGTGGCCAATAGCCTATGAATTTGCAGATCAGGGCATGATCTTTCATGTAGTTGTTATATTCCTCAAGCTTGTTATTGGGGATAACATATCTTGGCTTTTTTTGTACCCTTGGTAGGCATTTTCCTTTCATCCTTTTCTGCCACAGATTGCCCATGGTTGGGGCATAGTTTTCCTGCTGATTCTGCTGCATTCCACTTGCACTATTCTCTCCTGATACTACGTTCTTGAAGGAGGGGATCTCTCCCCTCCCCGAAGGATTTTCCATTTCCCTCTCAGCTCTTGTCCTTTAGAAAATACTCCTAACAAAAACTGAAAAAATCTGCTTACCTAACAAGCAGAAGCACCTCTGACCTACTCCCCGACCTGACCGCTGCGACAAATCTTCTCCCACATTCGCCACCGGTCAGTTCCTTCTGCTGCGCCGACTGCAAACCCTAGCAGTGCGCATCCAGCCGAAATCCCACAGAAGCTTCGACAGACATCCCAGATCAATCGAATAAGTGGGTCTTTATTAAAGTGCGATATAAACTACAACCACTCTTAATAAAAGTAAAAATATAAAAATAAACGAAAGCCACTTCGAAAATTTTGGGTTTTCGAGATTAATAATTGATTTAGAAATTGGAGTAAATTTCTTAAATCTCGATACTTAATGATTTGACTGCATAACTAAAAATGAAAAATGTTAGTAAAAACTCGCTACGGGTTAATATTTAAAATGAATGCCTTATTGACCTAATTTATTTACAAAATGCAATATTGTACATTTTATGCATTTTTTAACCCAGGCTAGGTAAATGATGAGATTTCAAAGGAGTGCCATTTTCAAACTAGTTGACCAAATGAGGCGAGACAAACGTCAATGGGAAGCCTATAAAAAATTGATTCTAACAAAGCAATCAAAACAAGAATCCAAAGAAAACGAAGAATTAACAAAACCGTAGGGCAATCAACTAAATAAAAATCCAAAAAGATGTTTAGCCAAAATTTTAATAGAAAGGGTCCCCATTATTTGAAGTGAACACATCAATAATGGGGGGGTTGTGTTTTTACCACAACAGATCCTTAGTCAAAAAGTAGCTTACATCGAACTGTTGTTTTTGATGCAAAAGTATCGTAACTATTATTTTGAATCAAAAAGAAGAGTGTTGTAAAGTCTTCTTCCTCTAGATAGTCGATTGTACTTTTTCCATTGTATTTGATATGAATTGTTAATATTTAAAGTGTCGAAAGCAGTTTTCTATTCGAAATCAAAAAGTGTTGTTTTAGTCTTCCTTTCATTTTGAAAAGAAATTGTCGAAGTGTTGCTTCGAAGAAAATAGTTCAGATTTGTACTTAGTTTTCCTCTTTGGCATTCTCACATTAAGGAAACGAAAAAAAAATACATGCATTTTCATTTACATTTAGAATGTGTGCGAAAATGATTTAGGAAAAGTGCATTTAGTGTGTGCTCTTTGCTCTCTGTTGAAAGAATCATTATCTTCTTCCCTTAGTAGCTAGGATTTTCATTGCTAAAATTAAATGATTTTTTATCATTTTATATTGCATATTTAGGAATTTTACATCTACATCATGTGATGAACCTTGAAAGGCAAACTTCTAAGCAAGATCATCAACTCTAAAATAAATCTCGATGAACTTAACAATGCTTTGGAACCTAATGCAACACACCTAGAAGTCTAGGCTAGAGACGTGTTCCAGTGTCGTAAAACCTAGTAACTATCATTTTCATTGAAGGTTGGGTGATTCCTCCTCTTTGATACGACAAGTGCTAGTACAGACTTGTTCTCCCCATACCATCGAGTATATATTGGGAGACCACAATAGGCTGATATCCTTTATCCATAGGAAGCTGTGTTTGCCGCCCTATCGATCACAATGCACTAAACATAGCATTCAGGAAGATTGACTACCATACATAAGTCCTTGGTAATTTCTCTTTAATTTAGCACCAAGGTATATATTGCAGTTTTCAGATTGGTTTGGTGATCCCTCTGTCTAGATTTCTAGAGTAGTCACTTTCGTTCCTTTTCGACTCCTTAAAAGAAAAGGTCCATCTGAGTGCTTGTCACTTCATGCTCATTAAAAATAGAAGGTGAATAGAGTCATCTTTAGCTTTTTCTCAACTCTTAAAAATTGAAAAAGCGAAGTTGTGTCAAATTGTCATTAAAATTTATTTAATTCGGAATAACATCCCTATTCCTTCGTTGATCTTAGGTTGAGGTAATTTAGTCCACCAATCAAGGAACCCCTCTTGGGGGGAATCCTAGTCCCTTCTCTTCTTGGGGAGATATTGGTACTCCGTATATGGCTACACTGTCCCTTTCTGGAATCACAATTGTCCTAGCAGTATGGCTATTCTCAACCTCTATCATTCAAAATACTGAGATTCCTCAACAATTGAATCAGCAACCAGATGATACTAAAGTTGTCCCATCACCTTCTACTTCACTGTTTCTCCCTCCCCTTCTTCCTCTTCACTTGGTGAAACTAGTGATACTAAAACCCAAGTAGCTGAGAAGAAGAAGAAGAAGTCAGTTAAGCAAGGGGGCAACAATGAATCATGTGGTGAAAATCCACACATTAAATATCCTAGATATCCTTTTCTAGTTTGCAAAGAAAACCATTTTCATCGAGATTTTCCTTGCATTCCATAGATCTTGAGAGAATGGTCTCCCCGTTTGCACCATCTGGTGTCATTAACCTTTGGTGATCAGGTTGACAATACACCATCAACTAGTGAAAATGAAAGTCCTGGAAAGGAAAGAAAGGTCAAAAATCCATATCTATTATGTGAAGGAGACCATCACCTTCCTTGTTGCCCTTTTCTAGATGAGGCCAAGAGAATCTTGCATAATTGTCCTGCTTCACCGCAGCGACTTCCACCTGGATACAAGAAACTCTTACCAATTCCATCGCTAGTTTAAAATCCGATTGATGTAAATCAATCGTCAGTCGAAACGCCTATTGTTGAGAGTGAACCTTCTGAGTCCATACTAGACCAAAGTCAACAGGTCAAGATGGCAGTCGGCTCAGTCTTGCCTTTAGAAGGTCCACTGTCAGATGATACTATTTCCAAAGAGAATGAAAACAATGTGATTCAAATTATTTTTATTAATACTGAATCTGATGAACTTGGGGACAATCCACCTGTTCCTTTACAACAGGAGGAAATTCCCATAGTTCAAGGGGTTCATCCAGCCGTTTATCTGGTACCCCCTCCAAGTAGTCTAGTCATTTCCTTCGATTGGAATCAACTAGCGAGACCCCGCCTTCCGTCTAATGTACCATTCTGGATCATAGTACAAGTTTACAAAATGATCGTGTCTAGCACAATAATAGATGAAGGGGCTTCAATGAGTATCCTTTCCTCAAATTCTTGGAAAGCGCTTGGTTCACCATCGTTTCTACTTGAGACACAAAATTTGTCAGGCTTTAACAAAGGAACTAGTTGACCATTAGGAATCCTTCCGAGGTTGCCAATAACTTTGAAAAGGAAAATCGTTCACTTGAATGGGATGGTAGTCAAAGCGCCATTACATTACAATCTACTCCTTGGGCATGACTATGTTTACAGCATGGAAGCTATTGTTTCCACACTCTTTTGAGTTATGTGTTTTCCACATGAAGGCCAAATGGTGCAGCTTATTGACCAGCTTTCATTTCCCGGTTCAAACATAGTTACAAGTCAAACATCATCCATGAATTCTCTCTTTGCATCAAGAATGTCTCTTCAACCTTCATTTCATCCACCTAATTACCGCGAGTAGTCCGGTGAATGTAACGAAGTGTAGGGGGCATTCACCCTGGTCTACTTCAGCAGGCGAACCCAGCTGAAAAGATAGGTTGCCCGACAGGTTATGTGATTGGAAGCTCACACCATTCACCTTTGTCTATTTCGATGGACAAAGACAAGGAAGTGTTTTTGTCTAACCACTGATAGAAACAATCCTGCCTAACCGCAAGGACTTCCATATGGTAACCTGGAGACTATCCTTTTCTCAATACCTGGGGGCATGCAAACCTTTTTATTCAAGTGAAAAACGACCATTTTCATTTTTTTTCTTTTTAGCATTTTTAGCTTTTTAGTTTAACTTCTTAGGTTAGGCGATTGGTCTAACCACCATTCACCTTTTTCTACATCATATAGATGAAGCAAAGGAAGTGTTTTGTCTAGACAGAAGACAAAACTATCCTACCTAACCTCAGTAGTTCCTTAGCTTTTAGTGTAGTTAGCTTTGTAGTTTGGTCATTTCTAGCCTACATAAAAAGGAAATGAGCACATGTTATCGTAGAGTTCAAGCTCAATAAAAAATAAACCAACCAATGAGAGACATCTTTAAACGACTGGTATGAGCAATTTTTTCACAAGGCTCAAGCTCGTTAAAAAATAAACCCGCCACTAAGCACATGTTAGCGCAAGGTTCAATCTCATTAAAAAATAAGCCCGACTTCAGTAAACGACCTCTGTGATTGCATTGCTATCAACCTTTTAAGCCTTGGTTGTGTTCCTACCATCACCTCCATTCTTTTGGCCGATCGTATGATTCCACTTGATTGTTTACCCTTTTGAGGAACAACTATGATGAGTGATTTTGTTAGCCAACCTCTTCACACTGCCATGTTTTGAGAAGTTTCAAACTTACCTGGAACCAGTTCCTACCAAAAAACATCACTCGTTCCTCAAAAATGAGTCTCTTTTAAGCTCTTTTTAGACTCATTAAATATGAAAAGGTTACTGAGCTACTGGCCTTCTAGCTCGTTAAAGTAAAGGGAAGCACCATACCTCCTCTAAATTTTAATCTTTTTGTACCTAAGGGATCATCCCACAAAAAGATTGAGTGCTTGTATTTTTTGGCTCGCTAAAGCGATTGAAAAGTCATCCCTTTCATATTATTTTATACTTTTTCAGACTTAAGGGATTATGCTACGAAAAAGGACTGTTGGATTTTCCTTTTCATCCCTTTCCAAACTCTCTAAACATGAAAGGGATCGAGTTATAATTTTCATTAAACTCGTTAAAACTATAGCGACAAAATTGTCCACCCAGACAAGAACGAGTTTTATTGTTGCTAAGCTCACTAAAACATAGTGACAGGTTTGCTCGAAGGGAAAATTATAGAACAAGCATATGTTATCCTCCTGAAGCTTGATAAACATAAAGAGGTATTGGTCAATAATGACTAGGGAAAAAGAGAAGAAAACTTGAAGAACTTCATTGGTAGCAAGTTGCTCTTGAACATGACACTTTCACTCCATCACCATGGTTGAGTCAGGTTTGGTTATTTCGTTCACCAGTTATATCACCATTGGTCCTTCACGCCATCCATCTTTTGGGGTTAACACTACCAATCCATCTCAGTGTCACCGATATGTTCAATAGAATTCTTTCAGAGAATTCACCACCCAGCTAACACCTCATCCAATGCAATACCTTCACCCTCTGTTTTTCATGACCGCCATTCCTGAACCTTGTATCATCACATTGTTTTCACCTCCAGAAAATCATTTTCTTTGTTTCGTGTCGTAGATGTGGGATACATTAAGGCCCTCCTACAACGGGTCACTTCTTGTTCACATCATCTCATTATCCAAGAAGTCGACTTAGAAAAAACCCTATCAGTACTTTGAAGCTTGCATGCCTCAAGGGCAAGTTTCTCACTTCTGGCGACAAGTTTACATCAATTCCCTTCGATCGAAATATTTTACGTGGTGTTCGACATCATATCATATATTCACACCACGTAAATTGTATTGTATTACCTTGAGGTTCATTATCATTATTGGTGACTCCTCTCGCACCTGTTAACAACTTACATCATTGGCTAGTAATCAGGCGATGTCTTTCCATGTTCTACTTCACAACATCTTTTCACATGGATCGACTTGTACATCGGGCGAAGATTGAAGGAGTTTGAAGACCCAAAATCTAGTTTCATCCATCCAGACTGCGATATATTCAGGAATATAAAGACATCAAATGTACACTGAAGTTGCATAGATGATCATCCAAGCTAAGGGATGATGACTCTACATACAAAGAATCACCAGTCTGTAACAGCAGATGATTATCTGCCATATGTACATGAAAATGAATTTATAAAGCTGAGCATTAATGCCCGCCTCAGCTAGATCATGAAAATAATATGATGATGATGTATTGTATTGTATTCTATACAGGTCACCTTCCAGTTCGAATACCTCGGATCCTCATAGTAAAGAATTTCACTCGACATCAGAAGATTTACAACCTCATGCTTTAGGGGGCAACTATTATAGACATATTTGGGCACTAAAACCCCAATCATATACGTCGATAAACCAAGGGCTCTTTAACCCCTAAAAGTGTTGTTTCATACCCTGAAGGATCATGGTCAACTGATTACATCATTTCCGTGAAGTTCCACCTAAAAAACCACTCAGAACTGGCCAAAACTGGACGATACTGATTGCTCCCTAGTCAAGGTATGATGCATACTAACTCCTACACTCGCCAGGTGCGATGCATACTAAAGAAGCCTTTTGTGGGGTGTGATGAGTGAGGATGGAAAAAATTTTGAGGCAGTTTGCTAAGTGGATACTCATGGAATCTTCTAGAAACTTCCTCTATGACACTTGCCTCTCTAAATTCACCCAGAGATGAGTAAGAGATCCAAGAAATCTCCAAGTGGAACTAAGAACTACAAGTGGAATGACACTAATAAAAAACCCAGAGATGACTCACACCTCTGCAAAAATCTATAAATGGATCCCTCATCTGAGAGATGTAGAGGTTGGAATTTTGTAATTTGTAAAGAAGTGTTGTTAGTTTGTCTTTGAGAAGAAGCATTGTATTGTTGGGTGATTTTTCTTTTCATGAGGTGAAGAGGGATTTGATGTTGGGAGGATGATGTTGGATTAGACAGATGGGTTGTAATCCTCTCTTTTACTATTAATAAAGTTCTTTGAGCTTTCCTCCATATAATCGTGTATTTGCGAATCTTGTTATTTGTGAATGCAATTGTATGGTCAATGTATTTCTTATTCTGCATTGTTTATGATATTATAGATCAAGATGCTTTGATAGTGTTTTGTTGTTTTGTCTCTACAGGTATTCTCTAAAGCGGGACAAGTAGGAGAGGAGTTGAAAGCTCTATCAAGGGAGAGAGAAATCAAGCAAGGAGTCAAGCGGAAGATCAAAGTTGGCCCTCTTTACTTCCCTCTTATCTATAATACATCAAGGAAATGACAAGGTGCTTTGATTGTTTGTTTCTAAGATAGATACCCATCTTAGTCGGACTAGCAGATCGAAAAGACACTAGTTTTCCCAGAAACAGAAGGAAAGGGAGATAATGAACCAGAGTAACATACAAAGGAAAAACATCTAGCAGTTTGATAGAGTAAGGATAAAAAAATATTATGTGTTGATTTATGCTTCAGTGATAAAAGAGGTAAGCAAATATATTATTCAAAATAAAACCAAATTAAAACAACATATGAAGCATTAACAAAATTAAAATAACTTTGTGATTCACATTCAGAATTGGAGATGAAAGGTAATGATCCTTTCAAACTGGCTTCTGAAATTAAAGCTATCAATCATAAAATTGAATCTACTCGTGTTAAGGTTTATTTACAACTTACTATCTTTATAGAATCTCTCTACCCTGGTTATTCACACTACTTGGAATCTCTCTAAGCTAGTGGACAATTAAAAGAAATACAATTTGATAAATTAATAAGTAAAATTGTTGAAAGAGAGAAGGCCTTTGGAAAGAAAGAGCCTCTTTTGAATCCCAATGTTGAGACTTTATGTCAGCACAAAAGGAACAAAAGTCTCAAGAAGAGTCTACCAGAAATAATAAGAGTGACCGAGGTCATGGTAGGGGTAATTATAAAGGCGGGGGGGTGAATAATTAGGGAGAGAGACAACAAAGGAATTCTAATGATAAACAAACTATGAAATGTTTTATAGGTGGGAAAATTGGTCACAATCCTGCTAATTTTATAATTCCTTGGGAGAAAGTAATTGAAAGGAGAGAACAAATTAATGAAAAGAAAGACCAACCACCACCAAATAAAGGAAACTCATCTGAGAATGTACATTATGTTGTTGCACATTGTAACTTCAATATGGATGATGTCTTTAGTACTTAATTTTCTTCATGTCGTGATAGTTGGATCTTAGACATCGGTGCCACTTTTCATATGACCTTTAGAAGAGATTTGTTTGAGAAATTTAGTGATCGCATTGATGGAGTAGTTTATTTTTCTGATAAATCTCAATTTAAGCCTTCAAGAATCATATCTATTCAAATAAATATGTCAAGACTTGTAGATTATATTCTACATGATCTTTTTTTTTATTCCACAATTTCAATAGAATTTATTGTCTCTTATACAAATCAGACAACAAGGGAATTCAATACATATATTTGATGGTATAATAGAGATTTGAAGAGAATCTAATAATGAAATTGTTATGACTAGTGTGGAAAAAGACAAACCTTAAAATTGAAAGGTACGCCATCCAGTTCATTGAATACTACTCATTTGATTAAAAAAAATGATTCTCTATCTTCTCGTTTATTATGGCATGCTCGTTTTGGTCATATCTGTTAGGTTCCTATACCAATAGGTTTCATCTTTCATGATTGATAGTGGAAGGGCTAAATATGTTCATCATTGCAGGTTGCAAAGGTTCCATATTTTGTGTACATACTATGAAAATTAAAAAATGAAAAGAGGGTATGCCTTAAAAGAATATTCAAAAGGCAAGAAAATCAAATGGTCAAGAGAAAAGTGAAAATGAACCCCAAACTAAAGGCCAGGAAAGTGGCCAGTCAAAATGCCACTACTATCTTTGGGGCAGTATCATACTCTACAAATACTGCTGCTAATCATACTTGATGGATGGCCCAATAGTCTAAACTGGACCATGCCATGTTTAAATTGCTTGTTGCAGAATAGAGGATGTTTCCTGTCCAAACAACTCAAGCTTGGCAGATGACTAGCTAGGTAGAGAAATGAAGGAGCCCAACTGCTTAATCTAGGTCCTTGGAAGAAATAAGGGTACATTTAGATAGGAGGGAAGTCAAAAGAAAAAGAGAACAATCAGAGTCTACTAATTCAAGTGCACCCACTTCAAGTGAAGAAAAAATGTTAGGATTACTAGGATGGGTAAGTAGTGAAAGGTTGCAGAAATGGAGGGCCATCACCAATTGGCTTATCAAGTACAAAGGATCATTCCACTCAGGGTATTGGCATCAAAGCAGAGGGTGGAGGACAAAACATTGGAAGCATGTCTAATTTCCCCTATTTTCCCCAAACATCATTTACTAACATCCCTAAGGACCTTGAGATCTACTCAAGTATCCTGTTCCACTTCAGTTTATGACAGGGTACCAGGTCAAACTATGAAGTTCAATCAAGGAAAAGAAGCCACATTTTTTGTGTAAAAATCTTCATTCTCAATTCCCTCACCCTCAATTCCTAAGTTTTACCTCTTAAAAACTTAGTCTTTACCCCTTCACTCACCTCACAATGTCATATTAACCACTAATGTATTATTTAGCTCCCTAACTACCCTCCTTCCCTAATTCTATTAGGATCTATAAAAAAATTCCCAAAAAATATGTATAAACACCCTCCCCCTAGCACTATAGCTATATAACCCTTTCTTGGGAAATATTAACCCATCAAGGGTTAGTATTAACCCCCTTTGACCCTAAAACTATGGATTTTCAAGCAAAATTTTGGCTAAAAGTCAAAAAATTCAAAACCCCGCCCTCATTAACCCTTCCAACCCCTTTTCCGCCCTTAAATTTGTGTTTATAATGTTTTAAATTAAAAACATTATTAAACCTACCCGAAACCTAAGGTTAAAACCCACCCCCGCAAATGATTTATTTTAAACGATTAATTTAATAAGCGGGTCCCCCTTTGTTAATGCGTCGTCACATCACAATGGCCACCAGCTGTCCGATCGTGGAAGATCTAATCCGACGATGGGCAGTCATTTCTCCACAGGTCGTGCCCAACCTTTTGCATCTGGGGGATTGGCGTTATTATCGCCATACCCCCGCCATGCATCGGCCTCCCGTGCTGTTCGGAGCCCCCCACCCCTTATACCGCTTACCACCTATGGAGCCTCTGGGGAAACCACTTACCGCCCATCCCCCTTCGCTGATGTCACGCCCCCGTCAGCATGACGTCACCTCACCTTTTCTGCCATCGCGCCTCCACGTCACCTCCACGTCGTTTATCCACCCGTCCGCCCTGCCACCGTGTCACCGCCACCTGGCCACCCACGTCAGCTGCCACGTCACCCTGTCGTACCTGGACCCATGATGATGTCAGCATGACGTCATCACCAAAAAGGCGCCAAAGGGCCAAAAATGCATAAAAAGACGTGAAATGACCGTTATTCATCATTTTCATTCGTCGTTTCCAGAGCACTCTGCATGCAAAAAACGTCGTTCAACGGCCGAAATCAATAATTCACCTGCCAAAGTTGCTGCTTACCTCATATTTGACCCAAATACTTGCAGTTGATCCATCTTGATGCCTCCTGTGTCGTAAAAACCAGGTATTTGCTGGAGGTGACCCTCTTTACCCACATTTCTCCTATTTTCTCCTAAATTCCTATAAAGAAACTTTGCAAAAGCTCCTCACAGATAAATTTGTCCACTGAAACTACTTAAAAACTTGGTAAAACCCATGCACCACAAGGCCCTGCAAGAAACCCGTGCCCTTCTGCGAGTTCACCATAAAAAATGAATTGGAGAAACCGAGCCACTAGCTAAAAGCAAATACAATTGCTCCCTCATCCCTGATATCAGAAATTCCCTTAAAAAAACCAGCTAATTAGCTCAAAAACACTCTGGTTTTTTCAACAGAGTGCCTCTCAGTTCATCAAAACCTGTAAGAGTTTCCTTATACTCTCAAGCTGCTCACTTCCAAACACAATTTAGTAGGCATTCCTCAGCCTTTGCACCAATCCTAAACTCAAGTGAACATCCAGTTGAAATCAAACATGGCCACCCCATCTGCACTGGATGTAGCTCCTGTTAATCCACCCAATAAAGAACTTGAAGCTATGCCACTGGTAGACAGTGATTTCCTCATTGCAGATTTTGTGGCAGAGAGGAACCATTTACAGACCTTCTGCCAGCTGAGGAACAGTCACTTGGATAACAGTGACATGTATGGCATCTGGGAGTCCAGTCTGCCCACCTACTTCCTGCCATCTGTAAATGTCTTTCCTGAAGTCATTCACCTCTGTGTAGAAAAATATGACCAGAAGCTCAGAGCTATAAAGTCTCCATCTGGGAGCATCCTCTTCTACATAACACGAGACTCCATAAATCAGATGCTCAATTACAAACAAACTTAGCTACTATACCTTTTTTCCATTAAGTACTTGCTAGATGAGGGCTCCAAGCTCTCCAGCACAGACATTGCTGCAGTGGCCAAAAATTTCATGAAGGTAGACTGCCAACCTTCTGGTCCACCTCCTTTTTCCTATACAAGTTTCAATGAGGTAGGCAAGCTATTGGTGGACATGATAACCTCTGTGTTGGGATTCACCACAAATGAGCATGTTGATGAAACTGTGCTAGTCATGCTATCTGCATATAGCCTTGAGAAGCCCCCTGCTGTAAAATACAATTATGCCAAGTATATTGCTAACAAGATGCATGACCAATTGTCAAGGTTGAAAAGGGAAGAAATATTTAAATATTGATCATACATCTATCACCTGTTCATGTATTATTAGACAGATTGCTTCCAGTGCCCAATCAAGAAGCTAGACTCACAGGGTGAGAGGAGGTCTGTCATCTTCTGGTCTTCAGTCTTCCACCAAGTCCAGAATTCTCCCTATTCCTACTGTGAATTTATTGATCAATTTGTTTATCCAGTCACATGCCTCTTAAAGAGGACTCCTCCTGTCAGATTGTCCAAAGATATGCAGAAAATCTTACAGCTGTCCAGGAATTACAAAATAGGTGATTGGTATTTATACCAAAATCACACAGTTATCAGAATCTATGGTTGTGAGCTCTGTCCCTACAGGCTCCCAAGGTATGTGCCTATGAGGATATTTGCCCTGGAATATTATAGACAACTCATAAACTCTGATCTTACACACTTCCACAATGCCAAGAAGAAAGCTAATCTCAAATTCAGAGACCACCTAGGCCCATTCATCATGAACAAGAAAGATGGTTGGCAAGAAGCTAATCAAATATTGGGTTAGCAGCTCAAACTTAAAAGAAGCTTCTGGTGGGTCCCTTATGACCCTGAAGGCTTTATCAGTGCTAGGAGAGTCAAGTATAGGCTGCTAGCCTATAAACATTGCCCATATCCACAAAT
>APFE031629425.1:0-15362 GCA_000404065.3 Pinus taeda
TTTACCATTTGTAATACGTGCGTGTCTAGCGTCGTTCCCAATGAGGGAGGATTGATCCCCTCACTGGTTCGGACACGAGCTCGTGCTTCTCCTTTAAGAGGAGCTTTCCAGAATATAAATGTAACAGCTGGATTTACCCTATCACAAGATAAGCTACTTGTTTGGTTTAATAGTCTTGGAGAGTTAATTACTCACCTATTCCAAGACACCTGATCTATATTGGTGCTTCAGAGCCCTAGAAAAATAAAAATTTCTAAGTTAATTTTACTTTAAGCGTTCATTTTAATGGTTGTTCTTTAAGACAAAGGTGATGGAGATGAAACTTGATGGTGTATACACTCGACTCCAATTCTCTAAAAGATGCACCTAAGATGATTTACACTATTTTCCTTTTCAATGAATTTTCTAAGTAAGAGAGTTGAGAGAATGCAATCCTTTGATAAAAAAAACTTTCTTAATAGACAATCAAAGAAACAATTTCTCTATCTTTTCAAAGTGTACAAAACATGACGACTCTTTACTTCACGAAAAATTCCTTCCTCTTTCAAAGACGTTAAATGCTACTCGAAAGAAAACTTTGCAAAGGAGAGCTTTTATATTTTCCTATTTAATAAAGCATGTAAAACTAATTTAATCAAAGCAATTTCAAGATCTATGAAAATCTATGAAAAGTCACTCAAAAGCAAATCAAAGGAAATTTACCTAACTTTCCCTAAAAAGTAAATCTAAGAAGCAAAAGCCTACTAAGATGATTCCGGGATGTTTTACTTGGCAACAATCAGTCCAAGGAATAGTTTATGCAGAATCACAAACTACTCAAAACAAAAAATCAAACTCTTTTTGTTCTTTTTGAAAATGAAATTCACAACTTTAAATGAACAAGCTATATTGAAATTTCGCAAAGAAGCAACACAAAGGTAGGTCGCTCACGCGGGTAGACTTTACGACTGGTCCGAATCCTAAGAAGACTGACAAAACTAGAGATATCTAAGGTTTCACAACTTCTAAATCCAAAGTCACTACAGGACCAACACAAAAATCAAAACCCTAAGACTTAAATCTCAATGAATTTCACTAAAACTTTCGACACTAATGGAACAAGTGCAGGTGAAGATTTTTGACAGACAACCAGTGGATCTGGGCAGTAAAGACTAAGAAAAAAAAAATCTAAAGGGCAAAAATGGATAAAATTGGAATTTTCTCAATTTTAACAGGGTACGCAAGCAGCCTGTTTAACTAGGTGCGCCTACGCTCTGTGTACAAAGATACAGTGCGTACAAGTACGCACTGTGTCTAATGCAGAGGGTGTGTACTGCTGTAAAATGAAGAAAAACTAAATTCTGACTAGACTCTAAGCTAACCCACCCAAAAAAACAGTCAAGCAATCAAAAAACAAAAGAAACAAGACTCTTTTCAAATCAAAGTAATACTCAAAAGAAAAATCAAGCACATCAATGGATTCCCCAGCGGAGTCGCCAATTTTTCATGCGGAAAGAGTTATTTTTGCGAACAAAACTAGCCTCCCTAGGAGTCTAAGACTCTATAGTGACAAACAGAACAAGTAAGAGCAATCCTTCTCTAAATATACATTATCTTATGAGAAACCAAGTGTTTTTTGATCTTACCTTAGGTCCAACGCTTGTTGTAGCAGCCTAGCTTCATTGATCCAGATGAGCTCCTCCTTCACTTTGAAACCTGCATACACTAACAAGCAAACGATTACATAACACCTGAATATTCCATAAAACAAAACATATTCAACATATAGACCAAGAAGTATATGAAACAATTCATTAACAACAAATCATTGAGAAGAATGGACTTATTTGTATTAAGGAAACAAAAAAGAAACCATTACAACCTGAGCCTTGGTGTTGTGCAAGTTCCTCCCAGGGTCCAGCAAGAGTTTTCCTCTACTTTGACAACCTCACCCACTCCCACTATGGCAACAAGGAAGGATAGTGATCTCTCCTCACAAGTCAACAAATGGAAGTCCTAATTCCAGCAGCATTTACCCTTTAGAATGTTCAGCTTTCAACCTCCCCCTCCTTTGGTCCAATGCCTGTATTTATAGTATTCTAGAGGAGGTTATTCAGTTCCAACATCAATGGGATACTCCCTCTTTTGGATGGGGTAGCTCCTCTCTTGATGGGATAAGCTCATCTATCATAGGGATGCATGAACCATCTGGAGGCGCTCAATACACGTCAAACACTCTTCTAGAAGGCTCTAGAAGTGACCACAAGTAACTTTTTAAAGATGAAACTCGCGCCTTTTGACCTTTACAGGGGTACGCACCCATCCTTTGGATTACAGAGCGTACAAGTACGCAGGTACAGTGTGTTTGGAGTGCGTACACGCAGGCAAGGTAGAGAGAACCTGCGTACCCAGAGATAAACATATTTTTTAATGACTTTCTCTCTTTTTTGAAGTTTGACATGAAGAGCAGAGGTATAAGGCTTCACAAGGAGGATAATATGACTATTGATGGAGCCATATTAACTACAGATAGTCATGGTGACAAATTTCAGTGTAACACAATGAATTAGGCTTCCAGACGCGAGCCTCATGTTGGATGTTATCCTTTAAAGTCCCTATGAAGACATCAATCCTATGCTCCTCTAAATATCAGTTACCGTGAGACTCAATTTTTGGAAGTCCTCAATGTGCTTCGCCATGGAACGAAGGAAAATTTTAGGGGCTAATATTCACAGATGGGATAATTTATCATGCCTTTCGTAAAAAAAATATTTTCCATTTCCGATTTTTTCCAAATACTTATTCGCACAAATTTTATAAGAAACAAATATTTTATGTTAAATATCTCCAAAATTTTATAAAGACTATATCAAATCATTAGATATTTGAATATTTTTACTAAAATATCACCAACCATTTTATAGTTTGCATATTATGGATTAGTAATATTTGCCAAGGTTTCTAATATTTAAGATAAATTTACATCCTTAAAATTTTTCCTCCATTGAACCCTTTTGTTTGAGATTTATTAATTTCATAAGGAAAGTGGTGTTCTTTGAATCCTCATAATGTGTTGTCATTTCCTCCATAAATATTGACTAAGTGAGAAGTTGTCTATGAGGAAAAACTCATCAATATCATACAAAATTATTGGGCTATGAATATAAAGATGGAATGCGTACCTTTTGTGTGTGTTACACATCATGTAGATCAAAATATTACTCCATCTGTAGTATCCATATTGTCGTATCCTTGGCATCAAATTTCCTCATATCGATTTTTTGAATGTTGTTAGTCTTCAAACCAAAGTTAGAGTCTCGAAAATCATGATTAACATTAATTTTTTTGATCATCATGAGTTTCACGGAATACCTTGTCGCCATTAGGAAGAATTTCTTGTAGAAAGTTCATCAAACCTTCATCCAAACCTTTCATATATTCTTTTAAACCATCCTTCAAACCTTCCATATCTACTTTTAAACCATCCCTCAAGTGTGCCATATATAATTTTATCTTTTATTCTAATAAATCCATCATAACATTGATCATCACTTCCAATTCAGTTTGGTTACTTTTTGAGATAGCAAAATTGGTTGCACTTGCTCTCACAATTTTGGTATATCATGTTGCATTTCATCCTCTTCTTCATGTGTCATACTAGATCTTTCTGGTTTCATACTGAGAGTATCCATTTTTTTTCAAGGCATATTGGAACTAAATAATGATATATATACTTTATTATTCCCTTTGAATTACTCCAGACTAATTTTTGAAACAAAATTTATGTAATTATTTTAAAAAATACACACATTTTTCTTGCTTTTATGAGATTAATCTTGAAGCAATGGTACCTCTATAATTTCAGCCTCCCAATGTCTCAAATAATGTGTTTTTGTATCCCTTTGTTCTGCTCTCCAACTCCACAAGATTGACCAAGATTGGATTCCTTGAGATAAATTTATTCCAAATCTCCCATGACGACCTAATTATGGTATGTTTCAATAGAGTGATGGCTCTAAAATTGATATACATGAAACTAAAGTCTATGCAATTTCAACGTCTTTTTACAATATTTGAATCTGATGTTTGAATTGAAATTTATGGAGGTTTTCCCTAGGTCACCAATTTGAGAGTCGATTCTAGAGCATGCCAAAACCCTAACTTCTTTGGACTATATCTCAGAAAATGTAGTGAACCAAGATATGAAATTTGTACACAAATTCCACCAAGATTTCAGCTCGACATAATAGAAATTTCAGATTC
Source organism: Pinus taeda (assembly GCA_000404065.3). NCBI lineage: Eukaryota > Viridiplantae > Streptophyta > Pinopsida > Pinales > Pinaceae > Pinus > Pinus taeda. The sequence goes on from APFE031629425.1 coordinate 4,243, forward strand.
TTAAGCCTCGTAGAAAAAACATTATAACAAAAATTCCAAGACGAGCTACTTGAAGAAGTGAAACCCTAGAATCCAAAGTTCACATACCAAATGTTATGTAGCCAAATGAAAAAATAGAAGAAAATATACATCAAAGCCTCTTTGAGGGTTAAACCTATTTTTTATCACAACAAATTAACAATTATTAGATGATACAAAAGACAAGACACCCTTGTTATATATAGGATTCTAAGGGGTCACAATATAATTAGAGTGTACATAACAATAATTATGCGAGGACAATAATAAAAATAGTGGTCATATATGGCTCAAAACTATAACAATATGAGGGATACATGGGTACACCAATAACAATGAGGGGGCTAAACTAGTATTATAGGGACCTAACAGATTGAGAAAATCAAGGGACATGATTTATTACAAAGGAAATATTGTGTTGAGTATCAATCAAATAAAATAGGCTCTTAGTGATTTGTTGATACCATTAACATTTAAAATATGTATAAATCAACTATAAGAAAGGATAACACTTGATCAAAATGGAGTAGGAATAGGCATACAATTATCCATTATATAATGAAAAAAGTAAATCAAGTGCATTCTTTTGTATATGGTCTCTAAAGATTAAAGAAATGTCTTAAAACCAATAAATTAATGCATAATTTCAAAACCACCTCAGATGAAGGTGGGAATGTGTACTTGGCTTCTTCAAGTACACATGTAGATCATGAAGGATGGTTAATTGACTCAGGTGCATCCTTTCACTTCACTCCCCATAGAGAGTGGTTGTGCGAGTATGAGAAATACGATGGTGGTGATGTCTTCTTAGGAGATGATAGGAAGGCTAGAATCATTGGTTGTGGAAAAGTAAAGTTGAAGTTACAAGGTGGAAGGGTTAGAACCGTTACGGGTGTTCTGCATATTCCTGCATTGGCCATAAATCTGATTTCTATAAGCAAGTTGGATGATGCAGGTGTTGACAGTGTTCGAGAAGGATACCTACAAGATGGTTCGAGGAGCATTGGTATTGATGCAGGGAGTTTGGATTGGAACTCTGTACAAGCTGCAAGGTAACACTATTGTTTATGGGTGCAATAGTTCTATGCTTCCTGAAAATGGAGCAGAAAATCTAGTGGTCTCTCGAGAGAAGACCATGCTGTGGCATCAAAGGCTTGAACATATTGGAGAGAAGGGCCTTCGAATACTTCATGGTAAAGGTATGGTAGAAGGTATGAGTAATAGCTCTATGGATTTTTATTTCTGTGAAAATTGTGTATATGGGAAGTACAATCGGGTGAGTTTCCCCTCTGGTGGTAAGAGGATGAAACAGATATTAGAGCTTGTGCACAATGATGTGCTTAGACCTGTGAAGGTTCCATGGGTAAGTCTGTGTACTATGTATCATTTATAGATGGCTTCTCAAGGAATACATGGATATATTTCCTTAAGATGAAATATGAAGTCTTTGATAGGTTTAAAGAATTTCAGGCTCTGGTGGAAAATCATACAGAGAAGAAGATAAAAGTGTTGAGGACAGATAATGGTGGAGAATTCTGCAGCAAGGAATTTGAAGAATTTTGTAACAAGTGTGGTATAGCACTGTTACAGAAAAATATCGTCACCTTGATTATTTGCAGTCAGTATGGGTCTATCACCACCTATACCAGCCTGCTAAGAAAGTGTCAGAACTCAGCTCTTCAAAAAAAGCTTTGGAAATGAGAGAAAGACATCAAAAAGCAATGTAACTCTGGTTCCGCACTTTCTCTCACTTTTGCCTGCGGGCCCGCACCCTTTGTTCAGAGTACCTGCGTACTTATACGCTCTGTAGGTAAGGGGAGGGTGCGTACCCCTGTGAGTCAAAAGGCACAATTTATCTAAAAAAACTCACTTGGGTTAATTCTAGATGTTCTAAAAGAATTTTGACGTGATTGTTCGCTCCAAAGTGGTTCATGCATCCCAAAATAGAAGGAGCTAATCCCTTGTTAGGAGGAGCTATCCCTTTGAAGGAGGATTCTATCCCTTTGAAGAAGGACCTAGTAACTTCCCTCCATTGCACTATAAATTGAGGCATTGGGCTACTGGCTAGAGAGGTTAGAAGCTCAACAATTTTGAGGGTAAATGCTGGTGAAATCAAGACTTCCTATTTGAGCTTAAGAGGAGAGATCACATACCTTTTTGGCTTCATTGGGGAGTGAGTGAATCTTGTCAAGGTAGAGGAGACTTCTTGTTGGACCCTGGGAGGAGCTTGTACACCGTCAAGGCAAAGGTTGTAAAGTTCTTCTTCTTTTGAATTAATACAATCAGGCTCATTTTTCTCAACAAGTATCTCATGTTATTTTTTTCATGGACTCCTTGACTTTGATGTTAAATATGTTTTGTAATATTGGTTTTTCGGGTGCTATTTAATCGTTTTCCTTGTTTGTGTTTGCAGGTTCGCGATAAAGGAACTCATTTGGATCAAAGAAGCGAGGGCATCCCCAAACTTGCGTTGGACATAAGGTAGGCCTTAAACACACTTGTTTGCCATTATCTATAAAAGCACATTTAGAGAAAGAAAGTGTCTGGTTGGTTTGCTTGTCATTAGGTCTTCTTTAGATTCTAGGAAGGTCTATCTTGTCCGCAAGATCGACTCATTCCGCATGACAAAATGGCGACTCCACTGGGGATTTGATTGTTTTCCTTGTTTTTCTTTGACTTGAGAAACTTACCTTTTTGTTTCTGTTTTTGGCTTGTTGTGTGTGGACTTGGGTAGATTTAGTGGATCTACATTTGTTTTTTGTTTTTCATTACTTTAGGAGAAGTCCGCAGTCTCTGCTTGTATCACAGTGCGTACCTGTACAGACTTTTACTTTGCGCACAGAGCGTACATGCACCTGTGTAAACTCTGAACCTGCGTACCCTGCTAAATTTTGAAAATTTTGAATTTTACTCTTTAAATTAGTTTTATGTTGATTTAGTAGTTGTTATCCTCTGCCCATACCTGCATGTGACTTGTTGAAAGCTTTCCCTTATTTAATTTCATTGGTGTTAGGGTTTTAGGTGAAATTCCTAGGAGTTTTGCTTGTTGGGTTTGATTTTCGATTTGGTTGTGTAGTGGCTCTAAGCTTAGAAGCTGTAGGGACTTCATATCACCTTAGTGTCTACCAGCCTTCTTATGAGTCTGACCATTTATGAAATCTCCCCTTGTTTAGGAATCCGCTTTGAGTTTTCTCTTTACAAAACTTCGAAAAGTTTTTGATTGAAAGTTTGGTATTTCATTTTCAAAAAGAAAAAAAAATTGGTTGTTCTTGACTAATTTGTGATTCTAGACAAATTGGTCCTTGGTTTGCTTATAGCCAAGTAAAACATCCTCGAAAGACATTTTGTGAGCTTTTACTTCAAATAGGTTTTCATAGTTTGTAGATCTTAAGTTTGCTTTATTCATAGTTTCCTCAAGATTTGCTTTAGTCATAGTTTTAAATGTTTTATAAAATATAAAAATCTCTTTTGAAAAAAAGTTTGTTTTGGTAGCATTTGAGTGTTTGAATGAAAAAGGAAATTCTTGTGAAAATAACTAGTTGTCTCGGTTTTGAGTGCATTGGAACAAATACTCTTCTTTTGATTTGTTTGTTAAGAAAGATTTGTTTTTACAAGTATTTGCATTCTCCAACTCTTTCTTAGCTAGAAATTCATTGAAGAGAAAAGATTGCTTAATCATCTTAAGTGCATTTTTGTAGTGAATTTTGAGTCGAGTCTTTGCACCACGAGTTTCATCTCCATCACCTCTTGACTTAATCAAAAACCAATAAAAATCACGCTTAAAATAAAATCAATAAAATCAATCTAGCAAATTTTTTGTTTCTAGGGCTCTAATACACCAACATAGCTTAGGTTAGTGTCTTGGAGTAGGGAGTAATTAACTCTCCAAGATAGTAAAACAAAGAAGTAGCTATATCTTGCGGTAGGAGAGAAATCCATTTGTTGCATCTATGCTCTGGGAAAGCTCCTCTTAAAGGAGAAGCACGAGATCATGTCTGAACCAGTGTGGGAATCAATCCTTCCTCATTGGGAACGACGCCAGATATTCATGTATTACAAACCGTAAACCTCGGATTAACCATTGTCGAGGAGCCTGGGGTCACTTGTTGGTAAACCTCGGATTATGTCGAGGAGCCTTCAAGGGGATTGAGCTTGCTACTCTGCCCTTGCGTGCGTATTTGATAGTAGACTGTTCCCCCAGGTATATTTGTTTCTGTTGATAACCATAGTGACCACATTCTATAGGATTCTTCCTAAGGTGACGGTGGCAGGAAGATCCCACTATACCTGGAGCAGATGTCGGCTAGACGGTTAAAGTGGAGAGACTTGTGCCAGTCTATTCATTAAGCAGGTTGCCGGGGTAACTGTTCCAACCGCTATTTCTGTATTGAACTCAGCGACGTTGGATTTTATCACCAACTAGTGTTTTCGGTCTAGAAAGTTACTGTTTGTGTGTGATTGATCTCCTAGATTCTTTAGGCATGTGATTCAATTTGTTTGGTTTTTTAGAGAATTTAGGTGGTTTTCATTTAGATTTTACTTTGATTGCGTGTGAAGTAGTTAAAAGTCTTTAACTGTGGCTGAATTACCGAGGCATTCCCGTAGACTTTGGGGCCAATCCCCTGAGTTTGTTAACGTGGCTGAGTTACTGAGGATGTCCCGTAGACTTCGGGGTCAACCTCCTGAGGACGTACAGAGCCAGCTTGAAGGCTTGAAAGTCCTCGTATCTCTTAGTGACAGTAGAAGTGGGTCACCTGAAGAAGGAGAACCTTCTTTGATAGTACATTTTGATTCTCAACCGTTAGTAATTTCAGAAGTTACTGATAGTATTGCATCTACTAGTGATATAGGTGAAGAACCTGAAGTATCTGAACCCGAATCTGAAGTTGCTGCTACTCCCATATCAGAGGTTGTTTCTCCAACTCCTAGTGGTCCTAGTTCTCCTAGGGTAGAAACCGTAATTACCCAAGATCTTCCTTCTGGACTCATAGCTATTGAAGAGCTTGCTATTTTGGACATCGAAGAAAGCTTTACTTTTCTAGAAGATCGACCTATCTTAGACCTTAGGGAGCGTGAATCGATCTTTTACAGTCCACCTAGGAGTAGTGTTTGGTACCGTTCAATGACTAATATTTTGGAAAATGTGGGACTAAGTTTTTCACCACCTCGTATTTTTTATCACCCAGCACCTAGAGATTACTATCCTGCATTGAATATGTCTAGTCCGTCATCCATGTTTTCTCAATCTCCGGAAGCTTATTTGTACGGCGGTCCTTCTATTCCAATTGGGTATCAGTCCATCTCTGTTACTTTTCGAGAGCATCTCCTCAACCTATCGAACAGAAGTTGTTAACTGGAAGTAGTGGTACTAAACCGTTAAGTGTAGAAGATATTCTAATGATGTCGAGTTCTCAACCCCAAGGTGGCCAGTTACTGCCTGGGGGGCAACCTCAAGGTACTTAGTATGTGCCTGGGGGGGAACCTCAGGGTACCTAGTATATGCCTGGGGGGCAACCTCAAGGTACTCAGTTTGCGCCTGGGGGACAACCTTCAGGACAATACATACCTACGGGACAGTACGTTCCTCAAGGTCAACCCTAGATTCAATACTTACCCCAAGGTCAACCTCAGTATCAATATGTACCCCAAGGTCAACCTCAGTATCAATATGCACCTCAAAATCAACCTCAATATCAATATGTACCTCAAGGTCAACCCCAGTATCAGTACGTGCCTCAGGGTTATCAACCCCAAGGTCAGTACCCATCTCAAGGTTACCAACCGCCTTCTAGTCAATCATATTATCAACCCTACCCTCAAATCGGTTATGGTCCTCAATATCCTCAAGTTCCATACCCCGGAACGAATTTGGTGTGGGATCCATCTTAATCCCAGCAGGTCTTGCAACTGAATGTGCAGCCGTCATCTCAACCTGGACAACCCTTGGTTGCTGGTCCATCTCAGCTATTTGTCCAGTCTACTGCTCAAACTTCTGCACCTTCTGTAGTTTCTCATTCTGGACCTAGTACTCCTCGTACTCCGTCTCAAACATCTGCTGCAACTACTGCAACATCTACTCCATCTACCTCACCTTCTTCTGGAGTATCAACAGCTCCAGTTTCTACTATTCCTGTATCTACCCCTCATACATATTTACCTCAGTCTGGATCTATAGTCCAAACTTCGGTCTAGATGCCTGTAGGAAGTACGATTGTTACTTCTCAACCTCAATTTAATCAACCTCCGTACCAAGGACAGTATCCATACGGTCCTGCGCCGCAACAACCAACCTATCAGTATCAACCGTACCCTGGGTATACATATCAACAACCTCAGCAACCCTAGTATGGTCCGGTTAATCCTGGTTTTCCAGTAGGTCAAAATATCCCGAATGCGATTCCCATTCTAGTTATCATAGATAGCCTCCTCCTGGGGCTGGTTTGCAGACCCCAAGTTTCAGGGACCCTAATCGTCAGTTACCATTTATCGCAACTTTGGATTTGCCTGACTTGACGCACCTTACGAACGATCCAATCAAATATCTTCTGTATTGGCCGCCAATGTCACATAAATTTCCCAGTGATATTCCTAAATTCGAAGGTAAACCAGGAGAGGACCCGTCGAACCATGTGATGACTTATCATCTCTGGTGTGCGTCCAACTCCATTTCAGATGATTCTATTCGTTTACGTCTTTTTCAACGCACTCTAATTGGTCTTGTTGCGAAATGGTATATCAAATTACCGCGAGCCACTTTTTATGATTTTAGTCAGTTAGCTACCTCGTTTTTAACTCATTTTCAGTTGCCAATCAGATATGAAAATGGCACGGAGCTATTAACTTCGTTAAAGCAGTCGGCGTCCACTTACATCTCAAATCATATCCATGAATGGAGACGTCGACGGCGTTTAGTGAAGGTTTATATCCCGGATCAAATCTTAGCTGAGTGGTTTGTAAAATCCTTATTGCCTAAGATCACTGAAGATGTAGCTAAAGACGGAGTAGTTACTGAAGAGCAAGTCATTGCTCAAGCACATTACCTTGACTTAGTTTACACTCAGTCGGGTACATTACACGAGAAGATCCCCAACCTACCTAATCAAAATCAAATCGTTGCTGCTCCTTCAGGGTCTCATGCCGTTGATGGTATGATTGGCACGATAAATACCAAAAGTAAGAAGAAGTCTTCTAAGAATTCTTCTTCTATAATAACCTTGCCAGATTCCCCGACAGGAGAGTCTTCCGTGGAACTTTCCGCCGATATTCACGTTGTAGAATCATCTACAGCTAAACCAAAAACCGGTGGTAAGAAGAAAGGGAAGAAGAAGAATAAAGAGAAAAATTCAAAAGAGAAAGCCGAAAAAGTGGAACCCACTGATGAAAAACGCAAACCTCGTTATCCGTGTCTCATTTGCGATGAAGACCATTATACGAGAGACTTCCCTCATCGGGCAGAAGTTGCAAAAATTGTCAAAGGTTCCCAAACTCCTGCTGTCTTGAAGGATCCTTTTCCAGCTCAAGATAATAAGATGATAGGTTCATCCTCCAGTGCCAATGAAGAACCCATATTGATGATGTCTCATGTAAGGATTGCGACTTGATCGCAAGATTATGGCAGTAAAAGTCCTGTTGATGGAAAGGAATCTTCTCATTCAAATCCATCAACCTCAGCTCTCGGTTCCGATCCACTACAGATCGAGAAACCTAACCCGAACTTAGTAATCAAATTGCCCACAAAGGGTGTACTTCGAAAGTCTGCTTTCAATCCACATGCGAGAGCGGCTCAGAATTACAACATCGTTGAGGATTTAGCTGTTTCACCCTCAGCAATGTCGGCTTTGGAAGTGCTGCAATCATGTCCAGCATAGCGCAAATTACGTTTGTCGGCTATAGGAGCTGTTGACACTCAGGACCCGAACCTAATAATATTCGATCTAGAAAATAGCGCACCGCGTCTCCCCCATCAAATGGCTGTCTAGATTCCAGTGATAGTCAAAAACAGACCTGTTCATAGGACTATGATTGATGAGGGAGCTTCCACGTGCATTATGTCGATACAGTGTTGGAGATCACTTTGTTCTCCTTCACTAAATCAATCCCCGACAATTCTTAGGGCCTTTGATGGCCGTGGGTTTCATCCTTTCGGCATTTTACAGGATCTACCTATAGGGGTTGAAGGAAAAACTGTTAATCTAGATGTGCAGGTGGTTGATGCCCCTCTAGATTACAACCTTCTCTTGGGTCGTAGTTGGTCCTATGCTATGACAGTTGTTGTCTCATCGGTCTTTTGGCTTATCAAGTTCCCTCACAATGGAAAGACTGTAACTATAGACCAATTGTCATACTTTTCATCCGACCCAGCCTCTGCTGAGAGCATTCAGCACGTTGGCAAAGCGATGATCCCTTATAAGGATGTTGGTGTAGGGTTAGTTAAAGATTCCGGTTTATTGGGCACTTTTCCTTTCCCTCCTATCAACGCATCGTCTTCTACTACAAAAATTCATATGATTTCATCAGGAACCATCGTTAAAGATGATCCTTGGATCATTCCTTTTGAAACTGAGTTAGACTCATTTGGTACCCTTATGCCTTTGAGTCCGTATGAATTTGCATATCAGACCGTGCAGTCGTTTTCCGACCCAATATCAACCCAAATCGACTTTATGAATGAAGTTTGTGGAGAGTCGTTTTCAACATCAACCTCGGAATTAAAAATGTTTTCCGAACTTGCTCAATCAGATGAGCAAATCCGTGAAATGCTATGTGTCGATCAGTTACCATTGGAAGATCTACATCACAGATCTTCGCTTTTACCCGAGAGCGATAGTTTTGAAAACATATTTTCATCAATCTTTACAACTGAATATGTTAAGGACACTCAGAATCCAATGAAACATCCTGACTCTGAGTTAAATTTGGGAAATATTTCTAAAACTATTGCCCTTGACATTTCAGTTAAGCCTGGAATTATTTAAAACGTTCATATAGGTGCCTCTTGTACAGACGATGAAATCAAAACATACAAGGCCCTATTTCAAGAATTCCATGACGTGTTTTCCTGGTCCTATGAGGAAATGCCAGGAATCGATCCAGCAATCGTAATTCATGAAATTAAAACCTACCCGGACGCTAAACGCATTCGGCAACGTTTGTGTCAGATTCACCCAAGAAAAGCTGTTGCGATTAAAGCAGAAGTTGAAAAATTGTTGAAAGCATGTTTCATTTATCCGATCCCGTTAACGGATTGGGTATCGAATATTGTTTCTGTGAACAAAAAACAAGGGACAATAAGAATCTGTATCGACTATAGGGATATTAATCGAGCACGTCCAAAAGACAATTACCCTACACCCTATATCGATCAAATTATTGATGATTGTGCCGGCAGTGAAATTTTCTCCTTTATGGATGGCTTTTCGGGCTACAATCAAATCAATATTCTGCGTGTCGATCAACCAAAAATGACATTCATTTGTCCATGGGGAACAGTTTCTTATTGCAAATTACCTTTTGGCCTTAAGAACACCGACACAACTTTTCAACGGGCTATGTCTTATGCTTTTCATGATATAAAACACATTGTGCAACCTTATCTTGATGACTTTCCTGCTCATTCCTGACATAGAGCTGATCACCTTATCCATTTACGAGCAATCTTCATGAGGTGTAGGCATTATCGGATTCGGTTGAATCCCCACAAGTGCGTGTTTTGCATTGAAACAGGTCGATTACTGGGAGTTGTAATTTCGAATGCTGGCATTCGTGTCGATCCTTCGAAGGTCGAAGCTATCATCAAATTACCTCCTCCTTCAAGTCTTCGCCAACTCCAAAGTTTGCAAGGGAAAGCAAACTTTTTACGTCGATTTATCCCTAACTACGCCGAGATTACAAAGGGTTTTACCCTGTTGTTAAAACAAAATGCTTCATTCTTTCGGGATGAGATAGCTGAGAAATCTTTCGATGCTTTAAAACATGCGTTGACCCATGCACCGCTATTGCATCCTCCCAACTACAACCAGGACTACTACTTGTATCTCACCGCTTCCTATTCCACCATTGGAATGGTGTTAGTTCAGGAAGATGAATTCGATACGGCACATGTGATATATTACCTTAGTTGCACGTTGAATCCAACTGAGCTAAAATACTCACATGTGGAGAAATTGGCATTGGTAGTTGTTCAAGCTGTCCAACGGTTTCGTCATTACATTTTATTACGCAAAACTACGGTCATCTCTGATTGCAACCCCATGATCTATATTTTGACCAAACAATTGCTGGGGGGAAAGTACTCCAAATGGATTATCATCTTGCAGGAGTTTGGTTTGGAATTTGAAAAGTCCAAGTCAAAGAAATCTTTAGTTTTTGCGGAACTTATGTGTGACTTCCCTCGTGTTGATTCAGAAACTGTGGCAATGGAGCCCATTGCGGATGAATCCTTATTTCTAATCAGCACTTTAGATCCGTGGTATGGAGATATCATCACTTATCTCCAAACCCAAACATTTCGGCCTGATATTTCACGATCTGACTATCGGAAAGTCCGATTCCATTCCCAGCAATTCAAAATTATTGGAGATACTCTTTATCGTCTGGGGGCAGACTCTATTTTTCGACGTTGTTTGACTCATGAGGAAGCTGAAAGGGTCCTAAAGGACTGTCACTCTGGAGTGTTTGGTGGTCATATGCCTGGGTATGCCACTGGCCAAAAGATATTGCGCGCTGGCTATTTCTGGCCGTCTTTATTTAAAGATAGTATTACTGCGGTCTGAAAATGCCACAATTGTCAAATTTTTGATTGAAAGATGCGTGCTCCACCTGCTCCTCTTCACCCTATAATTGTCATTGGACCTTTTTCCAAATGGGGTATTGATTATATTACATGTAACCCTCACTCGGTCGGGGGGCATGCGTACATTATCCTTTCGGTAGATTATTTTACTAAGTGGGCCGAGGCGATGCCTACATTTGAGGCAGACGGAAAAACAGCTGCAATTTTCGTATTCAATCATATAATTGCTAGGTTTGGTGTTCCACAAGCGATTATCACTGACCATGGGCGTCATTTTAGAAACGTTATGATGACAGAACTTACAGACCAG
>APFE031629425.1:31902-96813 GCA_000404065.3 Pinus taeda
TGAGGGTAAATGCTAGTGAAATCAAGACTTCCTATTTGAGCTTAAAAGGAGAGATCACATACCTTTTTGGCTTCATTGGGGAGTGAGTGAAGCTTGTCAAAGTAGAGGAGACTTCTTGTTGGACCCTGGGAGGAGCTTGTACAATGTCAAGGCAAAGGTTGTAAGGTTCTTCTCTTTTTGAATTAATACAATCAAGCTCATTTTTCTCAACAAGTATCTCATGTTATTTGTTTCATGGACTCCTTGACTTTCATGTTGAATATGTTTTATAATACTGGTTATTCAGGTGCTATTTAATCGTTTGCCTTGTTTGTGATTGCAGGTTTGTGACAAAGGAACTTACTTGGGTCAAAGGAGCGAAGGCATCTCCAAACATGAGTTGGACAAGAGGTAGGCCTTAAACACATTTGTTTGCCATTATTTATAAAGCGCATTTAGAGAAGGATAGTGTCTGGTTGGTTTGTTTGTCATTAGGTCTTCATTAGATTCTAGGAAGGTCTATCTTGTCCGCAAGATCGACTCATTCCGCGTGACACTTAGCAAGCACACCAAGTGACTACCAATGTTTGGAAGTCAAAGGAACTACATATATTATGTGAATAAACTTGAAGCAAGCTTAAAAGTTGAAGTTTGATCTTACAAACTATTTCTTTAATGTCTTCATATTACAAACTTACTTAGTAAGCACCATCTGCTTGGTTTTACAACCAAAAATAAAACTAAAAACCCAAAAATCATCCTTATTCATTATTATGGGTTATCCTTGGACTGTATATAGATCTAATCGAGTTTTTCCAAGGCTGAGTTTGTAGATAGAATTAAAAAAAAAATAGATTTGAGTGAAAATACCAAAACTACCCTATGTTTTTTATGCTAGATTGTGTACATTTATTGTTTGTTGATTGGGCACCTTGGGGTCGATTTTGGTTGAGCGGATATGAGTTCGTCCATCTCAAGACATTGGGTGACAAAACTCATGTCTCACATTTTGCCCAGGTGGCATGAATGTATAATAAAAAATGATTAATTACAAGAGCTGTGGCCATTGTAACTGCATTTTTCAATGTTATTATTTCATGAATTTCTAAAAGTATAAAATACCAACAAAACATCCTATGAAATGTATTCATGAGGCAAAGTATGACAAAAAGATGTCATAAGCAACTTGAAATGGATTTCCTAAGGCTAAATGGTGTAATAAACCATAGAAAAATTAAGTTATAATGAAGGATTGACATCTTCCCCGAACTGATTGTAAAGCATGTCCTCAAGCTCAGAATTGTCTCCCAAAATTGTGTGGTTGCCCCTATCAAATGGATTTTGCTGCCTATATCAAGATGTCTACATTATCCCTCATTGGTGATTTTGATGTTTGACCTTCTTGTTGTGGTTTCTTCATGAGCCATTTTAGTTTCAAATTTTTGGTCATAGCTTTGAGGGAATTCTTCTTTTCATACCAAATGTAAGCCCATTTAGATATCATAACATTCTCCTCTTGTAGCTTCCTATTTCCTCCTTGACCTTCTCATTTTCTAATACCAAGGTTAAGTTGTGCCTGGTGAGTAACATGTGCCAATTTTTGAGGTATCTTTCCAACATTTTCATTTCTTTAATGGCTTTCTTCATTCTCTTGATTTTGATTTTCTTTCTATCTAGGATTTCTTCTTAAGAAGGCATGGAAAAATTCTAAGTTTCTTTAGGACATATTTCCCTCATAATTTCCTAAATCTCATCTTCTATAGGAGTGTATCCATCCTCCTCATCAATAAGAATATACTCATGCAGTTTGTAGTTCTTTTCTATGGATGGTTATTTTTCTTTGTCTCTTGCTTCTCAGGACTCTATATAATCATGTAAAGTTTGTTGGTCTTCATCAATGTCAACAATGCTCGGAGTATTCCTTGTTCTCGGCCTTTTAGCTACATTGAGGAATGTTGGATCCTTTTCTTGCTCTTTTTCAACTTGTTTAGACATTGATCTTATAATCATCCTTGTGGTCTTTTGGCCTATTTCTTGTACATGTTCCTCTTTTTGTACCTATACTTGTTCCTCTTGTTGCATGTGCCCTTCTTCCCTCATAGAAATATCCCCCCTTTCCATTGGTTCATATTCATTCACTTTAATAAATTGATGTTATTTTAGGAGCGACCCCCAAGTTTGCTTAGTCTTGGACAATTCCCACTCAACAATCATCTTGATTAGTCATTGATGATACAAAATTCTAGTTTCATTGCCAGGATGTATTTGTATCAATTTTTTCGTTTTAGTAATACTTCGTAGAAAATAGTATGGGAAGTTTATAGGCTTTCCTCCCCTCAAACATTGTAGCACCCTGACATGATAAAGGTAAATCAAACTAAATCTTCCTTCACAAGTAATTTACTTTTGCATTATTATAGTAATTTCACCCCAAGGATATCTAAATCATTTGTTGGGCATTCCTCTTTTCCAATTGGGAATTTGTCTTGGCCTCTTGATGAAGGATGCCCATGGCTTGTCAAAGTGGCAAATTTTGAACTATTTTTCACCTTGTTGAGGCAATCATGTAACCTTACTAATTTTACACTCTGATAAGTGATTTGTGAGATTTCCTATCTTGGCACGCCTACCATCAAATATGATTGGAAGGGATTTGAGACATTATTGTTAAATCCTTTGAATTTTGAAAGGAAATCTACCAATTTCCTTTCTTCCAAATTTTTGATGGTGTCATTGTTATACTTAGTCACATCAAATCCACAGGGTTCAGTTCTTATTGCCATATTTTAATCCTTATGACAATTCTTGTGCCAATATTGTATGTTGATGCCAAATGCGTGCCAACATCTATGAAAAATGTGCTACAAAGTAGTCTGTGCTATTGTTGTCTATGAGAGAAAAATGACAATGTTTTTATCATAAAAGTGTCACAATTTTGATTATAAGAACATGGCATAACTCCTCTAGTTTTCAATTTAAACCTCTAGGAATAAAAATTCAATCAAGAGCAAGGTATCTTTGAGATTTTCAACTATAAGAGAACCCAATCTTTAAAATCCAAACCTATTTATAAATTGTGATATCTTTCAAAGAAGTGTAAGATTGAAAATTTACCCTCTAAATCTCAACAATTATTAAACCTTTATGACCTCTATGACTTGAAGTTTCAAAACAAATTGTTTCCTTTGTTTTTTTGTGCATAGAAAGATCAATCTTATGACTAGTCTAATCTTGGAAATTCTGAAACTTCTGAAACATGAAACAAATATTTCAGATTGAGAAAAATCTCTAAATTTTAGTCATCATAAGCACCTTTTAATACTGTGTAAGATTATGAGCAAAGGAACCTTTTTTTTAGTGAATTCTCTAAGTATTTATGAACAAGTTGTCACGTATCCTCGGTGATTTATCTTTGAACAAGGGGTTAAATTCCTTTAAGGCCTATCTCCGAGTAATAATATCTGATAAGAAAAATCAATTTTCTATCTCTTAAAATTGAATTTCTACACTCGTAAAGATTTCAAGGTAGAGTTTTTCGGGTTGAAGTCGATTTCTTGGTTTTTAGGCCACCATAAATATTCCCTTGGTGCTCCAAACTCGTGCTTTTCCTTACTATAATCCCGTGCTCTATTATGGTTGTGAATTGGACCTCTGATCAAATATAAACTTGGTCCTCAGTGCTTTGTAAACTTATCGCTATTTGGTTGTGAATTTGTGAATAGATAGAATTATAGGCTTGACTTATAAGTTCACACCTTAAAAGTATATATTTGAGTTGCAAACTCATTTTTTTATAAACATGGCTTCAAAACACTTTTACTCTTTTAAAACCTTTTCAAAACACTTTTACTCTTTTAAAACCTTTTCAAAACTTGTATTGATTGTTTAGGGTTTAATAAAGACTTCCTTCAAATCAGTGTGTAGGATAAAAGCCAAATGAAGTCTAAAATAGAGTATTGGAATAGTTATTTTAGAATGATAAAACATAGTATATCAATTGAGTTCTTTGTTACTCACAAACTTCCCTTTTAATAAATTTAGTCCTCTTTGGGAGGTCAATTTCCTTGCCATTATGGCTTATAAGTTTACATGTCATTTTCATATGTTGGAAACCTAATTGCATGACTTTTTAACTAGCATCCTCTTCATCTAAGTTTGCAATGCCACTCAACTTAATCATTTCTTGCTATTCAATGACTAAATCTCACTTAATGTTAATGACTCTATTCTCATTTTCCAACATGATTATTTTGACTCTTTGAACTCGATTGCTTCATCATTCAAATCTTTTTTTGGAGTTTTTGTCACATGGAATCATGAAAATTGTTGCTTTAGTTATGAAAATGGTAAAGTATAAAATGATATGAAATGGTAAGGTATGGAGCAAATATAGTAAGGTATGGAGCAAATATAGTAAGGTATATAGCAATTATAGTAAACTATAGAGTAAATACTATATTGGAAAATAGGTTGAGGTAGGTTTTTTTACGGAAAATTTTCAAGGTAAATACACAAATTTGGGGTTTCTATACCACCAAAATTGTTGTGATAAATAAATCCGAAGGGAAGGTACTCGTTGTGAGAGTTTTAATTATAAAGTTTAATGAGATAACTAAAACATTGTAAGACAAATTACTAAACCTCCTCTTTGCTAATGTGGCTGGATGTATGTTGCTTTTTCATGCTGACCGATTCTTTGTTGATGATGTGGCGAATAACTTGAATCGTAGAGACTTTGGTTGCTATTGGAGCAGTCTAATCTTCATAATTTTAGCCTTGAGTCCTCTTTTTATTTTATGGTGCTTTTGATTCTTTTCATTTGGTTTCTTGTTCTCTTCCTTTAGTTGTTCAAATTCCTTTATTAGAGCAAAATAATCTCTTGAAATTTGTTCATTTTACACCATGAAGTTTTGAGGTATGTTGTAGTATTCCTAATGGAAATACTAAGTAATAACAACCATAAATTTCTTACACGCAACCAAAAAATAAAACACCGCAAAATATCAACACATCAACAATTTATCCCTAGAGAAGCTAAGCCATTTTATTATATATCATGGTAGGAGTACAATAGGTAAGAAAAAGTGCACTTGGGCTTGCCAATGACAAGCTAGAAAAATCCTATGTGAGAAAACATGGAGCCCGGATGATGGGAAGTGACTTCTCCTCTAAGCTTTGCGTTGCCCTTAAAATCTACACTGCTAGCTAGAAAGAGACCTTTGTTTGAGCCTTATAGACTGCTTAGAAAATTCTACCAAATTGATCTTGGCCTCTCCTCAATAAACCCAGAGAAACCCAGAAAAGGTTTGTCCTAGTTTTGACACTCCAAAATTGACCCCCAAATGCTTGGCCCTCCTCTACTACTGGAAAATGTCATTTGTGCTAGTTGGAGGGTTTTATTCTCCTTGAGGGCTAGAAAATATCCTCCAATTCCCCTCCAATCAATTCCCAAACAATCCCAACTCCTCAAACCCTCTCACCGAGCCTCCCCACAAAAAACTCCACAACTCCCTACGCAGTCTTGGGGAAAAATGGCACAGGCCAAACCACACCAATTCGTTCTGCTGAGAAAGGCACTGTTTCTCCTAGAAATTTGCTCCTTCTGGCAAGTATTTATGTGAGGAAATAACCCTGCAACGAAAACTCTCTTCCCTCTGGCACAATACCTCTCCAAGCCCTATGTAGCTCCCTTTTTTGCATCACATCGATGCCAAAAACTTGTGCTACTATGTGGTATCCTCCCAGTTACCAAAGATGAGTAGAATTTTCCTCCCTAGGGTGGCACTCATGGTCCATTGAAGAAGAGGGTCAGGTTTCCCCTTGGAAACCTTTGGTGCTAAACACACGCTAAACAACACCTGCGACTCAACTGAACAACTTGAGCAACAATGTGTAAAATGAAAAATTATCCAAAAGTGCTCTATGTTGCCTTCAACCCCCTATTTATAACTGTTACCTCCTCTTCCCTTGTGGGTCCCTTAGCCAACTATTTAGACTGCCTTCCCACACAATTGACTTTTCCTCCAAGGGGTGTGTATTCCATGAGGGGTGGCCCCACATTCCACTAAGGTTGAATTTTCAATTTCTCGTAAGTCCCATGTACCCAAAATGTCTCGATTGCCCAAATTACAAAATTTTGCTAGACTTACCACTGACCCAATAAACTTCGTTAACCGTATTAAATGAAAAATCAAAATTGGGGATATTACATGTGTTGTTTAGAATATCACCAAAAGTTGTGATATCATTGAACGCAGAAAATAGTGATGCCTTGTTGTTAATTTGTTGTTGATGATTTCCTTGTGTCAAATATGCACTAATGTTATTTTCGGTTGGAGATTTGGAAGAACTTATCGTTCTTGATTAGGTGATCTACAAAATTCTTCAAAGATAGAAGTATTTGCCTTGGAGATGGATATAATGTATGTAGTGGAACAAGATTAATACCTATGGATATGAAGATAGTAAAGCATACAAATATTATGTGCACCATTCCCTTGAACTCATATATAATCTCTGAAAGTAAATATCTATGCAATAATTTGTTTTTTTAAGTGAAGTATTCTCCTAAGATTATCTTAATTATCATTAGAGAAGTAACACCCTCCTTCCACATTTACCCAAGCTAACCGGTCTGTTGGGGTAAACATGTGACGAGAGGCTACTATGATCTGATTCAACTCCCCATGTACATTAAAGGAAGTGGAACCAGCAAAAACAAACCAAATTGACTTTCCACACATGCTATAGAACATCTAGGAGCCAACCAACCTTTCTAGGTGATCAACCCTTGAGGCAACTTAATATTTTATTGACCTAGAGCCTGAGTCGCTCCCATGACATGGGTATGCATGCGAATGGGACCGTCCAGCTGCTCCCACAACAAGGGCATGCCAGTGACTCGAGACTTTTTCAGCTAGTTCTAAGCCTGTGACCCCAGATTCCGTGCCACTTTTTTAGGGCCAGGACTCAGGCCATTGCCCAAAACTTCATGAAACTTCCAAAAATGAAAAATAACATTGAAGCAATGATACTAATGCAAATACTTGAACAAAGACTTTATCTGACCCATACTAGCCATGACATGCATTTCATCAAACATGTCACAAAGATACAATCTACGGGTCATAACAACAAATCTGAGCATAAGGGTCTCATAATTATCTAAGAATCGTTAAGAAGCATTGACGACTTATCACATTAGCTGCATTATCATCTATTAGTTCATATATTCATTGATCATTCATTTACAAATCAAAACATGATGAGAGCCATACATCATCATTGTCATAAAACATACTCATAACCAGAATATAAACAACAAAAATAACAAGGATACAACAACCATAAAATCCACATATAAACCAATACATTTACACATGAAATGCCAAGGAGAGGGAACTCTTCTTAATGAATGCATAAGCCAACTAGGTATGGGACTTACACGAACCACCCAACCATAGATTGGTTGAACCAAATATTTCTTTCAACCAATCACCCCCATGCCATATCCCAAGCTTGAATGTGGGACTCATAACCAAAACTCAATCAGGGCTTCTCGAGGTTAAACCAGCTAACCCTCATCAATAGAACTAGGCTTTAACATAATCCACGCTAGATCACTAGGCCCTAAACAAGCATGGATGCCACCAGATTTCTCCACCTACACTGTGAGGAATTTGCATGTCTCATAGTCTCTAGGTTTTACCATACATCCCGCCATACAACAGTTGAGGATCCCTAGGCCTAATTAAGGCTCCACCCTCCAGGCTTTACCATATATCCTGCCATTCACCAACCAAAGATTCCTAGGCCTGATTAAGGGCACCCATCTCTAGGATTTACCGTATATCCCACCATTCACCGGTCAAGGATTCCTGGGCCCACCGAGGTAACACAAAATCTGGCTTTACTGCAACCCATTGTCCGGTTCAGGGGTTACTAGGCCAAGGCTTTACTGCAATCCAAAGTATGATTCAGGGATCACTAGACCATGTGTTCTTTCTTTCAAAGACCACCCCATTCAATTTCAATTCCATCTGACAACCTAGGTCAACCAAAACATGAGAACTCCATCACACCATGGCTATTCAAAAATGGTAAGGCAAGGCTGAAAAACCTTGTCACACCTGGGAAAACCCATGCCAATGATAACAAGAGAACCAAGAACTCACATGCATAACCATGCATTCCAAAACTAGCAAGGAAATCACACATGCAAATTGGTACCTGCAAGTAATCCTGTTGTAGTTGCTTGATCCTTCTCTTCCTTGCTTGATCTTTGCTTCCTCTTGCCTTGTTTGTTTTTTCTTGATCCAATGTTGAAGTGCTCCAAGAAAAATCTAAGTGTCCAAGAGTGTGTGAGAGAGAGAATAGAGAGAGAGCTCCAAAAGTCAACCGACAAAAGGTACCAACTGATCCTCAGAAACCTTTTTATTAATGAGGCCTCTATTTTCTTCATTTTGCATTATTTTCCTCCTCACATGCAACATGTGACCTTTCATATTCCTTTTCTCCTAATTTCCATTATTTTCATAAATAAATTGCCAATTAATGCCTCATGCCTTTCTAAAGCCTTTGCCATTGCCTTTGCTAATTTCCTTATCCATAATAAACCAAATGGACACCCAAACTAGGATGTTTTGCCCAACGCTCAACTTAGAATACAAGTTCCATGATCTTGGTTATTATTTTGCCTTTATTAACTTTATTACATGGAATTTTGACCAGGTTTGTTACAGAACCCTCCCCCTTGGGGGACTACCACCCTCGGTGTTCAATGACACCTACAACCAATAAGACTACTGGAAGCAAAACATACTGCCCATGGAGCATTATAACTTAGCTCAATTCAGTGTTTATAATGATCAACCTACTGAGAAGTAAACCAACATGACAAGCATAATGACGTAACACCCATACCGCTTATTGGAGCTTTATAACATAACTCATGGTTGTATTTACATCCATATACCTATGTACATATACCAACACATCACACCAAAACATATACCAAAAACATCCACTCAACTAGAGAATAGAGAAGGATACATAGCCTGCATCTGAACCACCATCTCCTATGTAGCTTCATCCGGCCCAAAGTGCTTCCACTGCAGTTTAACCTGCTCGATTGCTCAATTCTGGAGCATGAGCATCTTTCTTTACAATATACACTGAAGTTTTGACTAGAATTATCCATGTGGATCTACCTCCAATACAACCCAGTTAATCACATGATTAAAATCTTTAACATACTTCTTAAGCAATGACACATGGAAAACATCATGGAATTTCACTGTCGGAGGCAGAGGAAGTCAATAGGTTACGGGTCCAATCCTTTCAATAATCTTTAAAGGTCCATAAAACTGATTTGGCAACTTGGCACATGATCCAATCCTCAAGGAGCTCTTCTTCGGCATGATGCAAAAGTACACTTGTTTCGCAACCTAAAATTCCTTAAACAACATGTTCCACTCTGCATAATTTTTCCACAT
Source organism: Pinus taeda (assembly GCA_000404065.3). NCBI lineage: Eukaryota > Viridiplantae > Streptophyta > Pinopsida > Pinales > Pinaceae > Pinus > Pinus taeda. The sequence continues at coordinate 41,376 of APFE031629425.1, forward strand.
GTCCTATGTTGCCTTCAAATTCTTTTGATTACCTCCATTTCCTGTTCCATCTCTTCCAAGATGTCTGGTCCAATCAACACCATGTTCACTGGATCTCTCCAACTGATGGGAGTATTACGATTCCACCTATATAGTGCCTCAAATGGACTCATCCTTAAAGATTCATCATACCCATTGTTGTAAGCAAACTCAAACAACAAAAGGTACTCCTCCCATCTCCTTTGTTGGTGCATCACATACATCCTCAACATATCCTCCAATATCTTGTTGACCCTCTCTGTCTATCCATCTGTCTGTGGGTGATTAGTTGTGTTGAAGGCCAAAACTGTACCCAAACCTACAAATGACTCTTTCTAGAATCTACAAGTGAACTTAGCATCCCTATCTGATACAATCTTCTTCAGAACACCATGCAATCTGATCACATCTTTGATGAAGACCTGTGCTACATCACTAGTTGAATAAGTAGACTTCACTAGAATGAAGTGTGCTACATTTGTCAACCCATCCACCACAACCATGATGGAATCATGTTGTCTATATGTCCTCAACAAACCTGTGATGAAATCCATGGAAATGACCTCTTACTTCCACTCTGGAATTGAAATTGGATGTAGTAATCCACATGGATGCTTACACTCTGCTTTTACCTGCTGACAATCCAAACATCTAGCCAAAAAATTTGTCACGTCCTTCTTCAGATTCAGCCAATAATAAAATTTCTTCACTACTGTCAATGTATTTTGATATCCTGGGTGACTTGAATATGGTTTTGCAAGAAACTCTCTCCAGATAGTCCTTGATTTCACTATTGCTTGGCACATATATCCTGTCACTAAATATTATCAAGCCATCTATTGTGAGATGATAATCCACATCCTGATCACCTGTACCCTATTGTAATCTATGCATAAGCTCCATGTACCTGTCATCCTATTGACCTACCTGTAAGATATGATCTTATAAGTCTGTCCCATAAGAACTCATAGCTACTATGTGATTCAGTTGTATCCTCCTGCTAAGAGCATCTACAACCCTGTTCTCTTTACCTTTAATGTACCTGATCTCAAAGTTGAACTCACTGATCGTGGCCAACCATCTAGCTTGCTTGGCATTCATATGCAGTCAGTCAAATAGATAACTCAATCCACTACGATCACTCATCAATACAAACCTCCTACCAAGAATGTAGTTCCTCCACATCTTCAATGCATGGATGATTGCTGTCAGCTCAAGATCATGTGTCAGACAATTTTTCTCATGCTCATTCAGTTTCTGTGACTAATAACACATTACTTGTCCATCCTGCATAATGACTCCACCAAGTCCTCTCTTGCAAGCATCTGTACACACCACAAACTCTTTTTCCAGATCTACAATCTTTAATACTAGAGCATTCCTCAACAAATGCTTCAATTGCTCAAATCTTGCTGCACATTTCTCTATCCATTTAAATTTGTTACCTTGTCTTTGTAGTGACGTAATCAGATATGCAATGCGAGAGAAATTCCCGATGAACCTCCTATAGTAACCTGCTAACCCCACAAATGATCTTACCTCTTCCACATTTCTAGGACCTACCCACTCTATGATAGCTCTTATCTTCTTTGGATCCACTGCTATGCCTTCCTTTGAAACAACATGTCCCAAGTACTGTACCACTGCCTGAAAGAAACTACATTTGCTAAGATTGGCATACAATTGATGCTCTCTTAGAAATATCAACGCTGCTGCTAAATTCTTGACATGTAATCAATGAATACAATAATAAACTTATCCAAATAAGGATGCAACACACTATTCATCAAGCACATAAAGGTAACTGGAGAAATAGTCAAACCAAAAGGAGCTACAACAAACTCATAATGCATGTACCTGGTCTGGAAAGTTGTCTCGTAAATGTCCTCTTCTCTAATGCGTACCTGATGCTATCTTGATCTCAGATCAATCTTTGAGAACATTGTTGCTCCCTTCAACTAATTGAGCAAGTCGTCAATCCTTGATAACAGATACATGTTCTTGATGGTCACCTTGTTCAAATGTCTGTAATCAATGCATATCCTGAGAGTACCATCCTTCTTCTTCATAAACAACATTGGTGCACTCCAAGGTGATACACTTGGCATAATGTATCCATTGTCAAGCATTTCCTTCAATTGTAAATTCAACTCTACTAACTCTAGTGTGCTCATCCTGTATGGTTCCTTGATGGTGGTGCTGCCCCTGGTACCAACTCAATGGAAAAGTCCACTCCCCTGTGAGGCAACAACTCTGAAATCTCAGCTGGAACACACTCTGAAACTGTTGCAATATCGAATACCTTCTTAGTACCTCTGCATCCTCAACATCCTTACCTTTATCACTAGAAATATGCACTGCAAATAACACACACCCTTTTCTACGACTACGCTTTTCGTGCATAGTTGTCACCATTCTAACTGATGTTGCTTTCTTCTTACCCTGCAAGATTATTTGTTCTCCATTGTCATCCAAGCACTCAATGGGCTTTTCATAACAATCCACTTTGGTCCTCTGAAGATACAACCAGTCCATACCCAACAACATATTGTATGATCCCAACAACAATACATTCAAATGTGTTGATGTAGGCATACCATTTAACTTGAATGCACAAGCTCCTACCTAGTGATACACTCTCTTCTTTGTACCTGTAGCCAACTGCACTAACCATGATTTTGCATGCACTTCTTTATTCAAACTACACTTATCCACCAAGTTAGGACTAACATAACTATAATTAGATCCAAGGTTAATCAAAATGGAAACAACTTGATCACAAATCTTACTATCCATCTCGATAACAGTTTCCTGGTGCTCTGCCTGCTTGTTATCTAGCGCTACATAAATCTGTGGAATTCTCTTTCCAACATCCCAAATTGTTTGCGCCTCCTGTGCACTGTAAATATGAGGCCTACCACCATGATTCTGTAGATAATCTCTCTTAAGATGTTCCTTATCACATGTCCAACACTCCAACCGTCTTGTACCATCACCTCTATTCTGCTGCCGTGACCCATGTACTTGTCTAGCTACATTGAACTTCTTATATGGTGCAACATTCTCTTTCTCTTCTACATTCTAAGGCCTTGTTCTTTTCGGCTGCCATTTACCTTTATCTTTCCCTTTCAATCCTTGCTGATATTTTGTCTTATGATTTGATTGTTCATAGCAATGCTTCAATTTCCCAATAACTTCCTCAAGTGACTGAGGCTCATCATACTCAATGGGATCTCTAAAAGCTAATGGCAATCCACTAACAAATGTTTTAACTTTAGATTTCTCATATTTAAGATACGGTACATACCTAACTAGCTCCAGGAACTTGGTCGTATACTCCTCATTTGTCATCGATCCCATTTTAAGCTCATATAATTCCTTGGCTTTGTTGTCATAGTACCTTTCTAACAAGTATTTCTTCCTGAAAAGTCTTTTGAATTCATGCCAACTCAAGTCTTTTGTCATGATGTCTCTGACCCATTTTATGTCTTCCCACTAGATGTTTTATTTCTCTTTGAGGCTAAAGATAACTACTATGGCCTTCATAGCCCCAAGGGTTAGCTCAACCGATCGAGTCCCTGTTGTTAAGTGCCTCAACGATTGGGAGGTGACAGGGTCAATTCTCCTCAACGCCCTTGGAGTTAGGCCCTGATAGTCTGGCCGATGAGATTTGATTCCTTCGGGGTTGATCGACCTAGATTTTCCTATGTGAAAAAAAGAAAGCTATTATGGCCTTCATTTTCTCAGTGTATTCATGCAACTCAAAGAATCTATTCATCCCAAGTAGTTAGGCTTCTACATCCTCTGGTTTCTTCAAATATCCATCAAAGGTAGGTGGCTTTGCTTTCTTGAACTCATCTGGAAATTATCCCTTGTCACTCCTCCTCGAAGGGTGATAACAATCATGATCATAGTGCCTATCAGAACCATAACTAGAACAATACCTGTGTCCATCACCTCTCATATCCAGAGTATCCAAGAGCCTGCCATCTCTAACTATATCATCCCCATATGACTTATGACCGCCATGAGACCTACTGCCATATGCCCCATTAGTTTTGTCCTCCTTTCCATGGCTAATCTGAGATGGTCCCTGTCTCTGCAATTTTGATAAACTTTGAAGGATTACTGCATTGATTTCTGCTTGTTTCTCACGTGCCTGAATGATTTTGTCATTGTTTTCTTTATAAATTCTTATTTCTGCATTCAAACTTCTCAAAGTATCTACTAAGTCGTATGAATGCCCAACACTGCGTTGCTCATCTGATCCATAAGGAGAATCTCATGAACTTTAGTCTACCATCTTGCTAGTCATCTTTGATCTCTTTCCTACAAAGCATACCATGTCAAATAAACTAAAAGATAAACATAATCATCATACTTCAGTAGTTTTGGGGAGGATATCTCGTCTACAAGATCAACCCGATTAGCACAATACATTTATAAACATAAGCATAACAACATATAGATATCATCCTAACCATAGTCTAGTCCTCAATGCATGACCATATCAACCACACATCATGACCTCATGCATGGCAACTACAACCATATCAATGTATGTATAACAATATATAAGCATTGACATGCATAACCAATGCATAACTGACATAACTCATGATGACCACATCCAACAACACACCATCCACATTCACATCGCAACAAAAATGCAACCATGACCAACAACATGCATACACAACATGTACATAGACCAAAAGCATAAAAGACACATATGTGTAACTGATATAAATGCATGACCAACACACTACCCATCTAGTCCAAGGGGTGAACCGTGCTCTAATACCACTCTATAACACCCTCCTCCCACATTTACCCAAGTTAACCGGTATGCTGGGGTAAACATGTGACAAGAGGCTACTATGATCTGATTCAACTCCTCACGTACAATTAAGGAAGTGGAACTGACAAAACAAAACCAAAATGACCTTCCACACATGCTATAAAACCTCTAGGATTCAACCAACCTTTCCAAGTGACCAACCCCTGAGGTAACTTAACATTTTACTGACCTAGAGCCTCGGTCGCTCCCATGACACGGGCATGCATGCAAATGGGACCCTCCAGTCACTCACACAACAAGGGCATGACAACGACTAGGGACTTTTTCAGCTAGTTCTAAGCCTGTGACCTCGAATTATGTGCCACTTTTTCAGGGCCAGGACTCAGGCCACTGCCAAGAACTTCATGAAACTTCCATAAACGAATAATAACATCAAAACAATGATACTAATGGAAATACTTGAACAAATACTTGACCTAACCCCTACTAGCCATGATAGGCATTTTGTCAAACATGTCAAAAATATACAATCTACAGGTCATAACAAAAATCTAAGCATAGGGGTCTCATACTTATCCGAGAATCACTAAGAAGCATTGATGCATTATAACATTATCTACATTATGCCGTATATTCATTGATCATTCATTTACAAATAAAAACATGATGAGAGCCATACATCATCACTGTCATAAAACGTACTCATAACCAACATATAAACAACAAAAAAAACAAGCATACAACATCCATAAAATCGACATATAAACCTATACATTTACACATGAAATACCAAGGAGAAGGAAATCTTATTAATGAATGCATAAGCCAACCAGGTATGGGACTTCCATGAACCACTCAATGATAGATTGGCTGAACCAAATCTTGCTTTCAACCAATCACCCCCGTGCCATATTCCAAGCATGAATGTGGGACTCATAACCAAAACTCAACCAGGGCTTCCCAAGGCTAAACCACCTAGCCCTTATCAATAGAACTAGGGTTTACCATAATCCACACTAGATCACTAGGCCCTAAACAAGCATGGATGCCACCGGATTTCTCCACCTACACCATGAGGAATTTTCCTGTCTCCTAGTCTCTAGGCTTTACCGTACATCTCGGCATACAACGGTCAAGGATCCCTATGCCTAATCAAGACTCCAACCTCCAGGATTTATCATATATCCTTCCATTCACCGGCCAAGGATTCCTAGGCCTGATCGAGGGCACCCACCTCTATGCTTTACCATAAATCCCACCATTCACTAATCGAGGATTCCTAGGCCCGCCGAGGTAACAAAAAATTCAGCTTTATCATAACCCATAATCCGATGTAGGAGTTACTAGGCAAAGGATTTACCATAATCCACTGTCTGATTCAGGGATCACTAAGCCACGTGTTCTTTCTTTCAGAGAACACCTCACTCAGTTTCGAATCCATCCGACAATCCAACTCAACCAAAACATGAGAACCCCATCACACCATGGCTATCTGGAAATGGCAAGGCAAGGTTGAAAAACACTGTCACAACTAGAAAAACCCATGCCAATGACAACAAGAGAACCAAGAATAGACATGCATAACCATGCATGCCAAAACTAGCAAGGAAGCCACACATGCAAATCGATACGTGCAAGTAATCTCGTTGTAGTTGCTTGATCCTTCTCTTACTTGCTTGATCTTTGCTTCCTCTTGCCTTCTTTGATTTTTTCTTGATCCAGTGCTGAGATTCTCTAAGAAAAATCTAAGTGTCCGAGAGTGAGAGAGAGAGAGCTCCAAAACTCAAATGACAAAAGGTAAAACTGACAAATGGTACCAACTGATCTTCATAAATCTTTTTATTAATGATGCCTCTATTTTCTTCATTTTCCTCCTCACATGCAACATGTGATCTTTCACCTTCCTTTTTTTCTAATTTCCATTATTTTCTTAAATAAAATTCCAATTAATGTCTCATGCCTTTCGAAAGCCTTTTCCATTGCCTTTGCCAATTTTCTTAGCCATAATAAACCAAATGGATACCCACACTAGGATGTTTTGCCCAACATTCAACTTGGAATACATGTCCCATGAACTTCGTTATTATTTTGCCTTTATTAACTTTATTACACAGAATTTTTACCAGGGCTGTTACATACAACTTTGAAACAAAAACCACTAGATGGTGTTGACTCAAAATCTAGCAGGTCTTATGAGATTCCTCACAAAGCAAAAGTTAGACAAATACACAATAATGAGGTGGATGTTGTTGTCACCTTAATAATCCATCTCCTACTCTTTAGTGGAATTTCACCACATGATAGGCTTCCGTGTTTAGGTCACCTAAAGGGTATTCTAGGTATAGGTTCCAAAGTTGAAAATTAAACAAGTTTTTCCAAATATACTCAAGTTAAGGACAAGGTTTAATTCTACAAGACCTTGAATAATGTACTTATGAATTACCCTATAAAGAAATTGTAGCATAGGGTTTTTGATTTACATCTTCGAATTAGCACAACTATGCATACAAGGGGGGAGAAAAGGATTGTTATAAAGATATAATCAACAACAAGTTCCATAAACCTTCGATTAACTCTAAGTTGAAGCCTTGGTGATAAATTAGGCTCTTTGTCTAGCCCTAAAATTACCTAGGGTTGATAATGTTAGGCCTAAAGAAGGACTTCCAATTATGAGAAATGCTTTATTTTGGTGTTTTAAGGCTCAACAAGGTGAAATGACCTTCAACCAACCCAATACTCACACCCTAGTTGAATTCAACCTCAAATGCCAACCTTAGTGGCTTGTCTTAAAGGACTGAATTTTTAGGAGGAGGGTCAAAATGTAAGATTTTGTGGTTTTTTTCCATCAATATGGAGGCCAATTCCTTAAATCTACTGGGGCGATGAATTCTTAAGGGAATTAACCATTGAAATATCAAATCCTTGAAAGGATTAAGGGGGAAAACCTATGTTTTCACTTGCTAACCATAGATATCAACTTAAGTGGGGACAAATTAATGAGACAAAATGTCTCTATGAGGTTCTCTAGGGAAGTTCCATGATACAAATTAAAGCATGCAAAAATTAACCAAGTATTTCGTATAAACATAAGTATTTAGACATGGAACATATAAAAAGCTAGCAACATTACATGCAATAATCATGAAATATTTTCAACACTAAGGTACTCACAATATCCAATAAACAATCCTTGTTTATCCAAAAATGACATCTCCACAACAAACACTAGTTTACAATAGCCAAATATCCACAAAAGATCATATCCCCACAAAGTAGAAAAAGACAACAAGCTCAGCCGAAATCTCTAAGTGAGGTCAAGTTCTCAACAAATGATAATCAATGAATGCGTGAGGTGACATTTTATTTATATGAGGTATACCTCACCTAATTCCTAATTAAGAAGCCATTACAAAAGTTTGATTTTGAGTGGTAAAAAGTAAATTAGGGTTACTAGCAAACACACTAGCTTTTACAACATAATTTTCCATTATAATCCCACAAGTGTGAGTCGTAGGGCTAACAATGTGATGATATCATGCCCTTTTGGATAAAGTTTCCACAAGTGCCCTCATACACCCAATTTTTATTACTTACAAAAGATTATTACATAAGGGGGGAGATGCATAGCATATATATAACGTCTCTAGCCTTATCTCAATATGTCATGCATCCTTGATAAAAAACTCAAGGATAATCATGATGACAAGGCTATGTAAAGGCTTGCTTATCACATAGGAAATACAACAAATCTAAAATTCACTTTATTATTCTTGAACTAATATATTTTAAAATAACTTTATTTATCTAGAAAAACTAATTATGTAATTATCGAAATAAACTTTAGGATTAGGTGGTTAACATTCCCCCTTTTAATCCCGAAGTTTATTTTTACAAATTCCAAGTTCTTCTCTAAACTTGGTGAACTTTATTTTTCCTAATAGTCTAGTGAAAATGTCTGAAATTTGATCTTCAAATGGATAATATTCTAGATTGATGATGTTGTTGTTGATAAGAGTCCTGATGAAGTGATACTTGGTTTCCATGTGCTTGGTTTTATTATGAAAAAACTAGATACTTGGCCATTTTGAATGTTGATTGATTATCAATGAATACTCTAGTTGGTTATTATTGAATATTACCAAGATCCTCCAAGATTTGGCATAACCAAACAATTTCACATGTTGCTTCCCAAGGTGAGATTGACTCTACTTCTGTTGAAGAATTTACTATTGTTTCATGCTTTTTACAACTCCAAGAAATTGTTGTTGAACCCATTTTCATTAAATAACTTGATGTTGATGTTATGTCATCAATATCGCCCACAAAATTTGCATATGAGTATGCGACAAGTGTAAATTTGCGGTTATTTTTGTAGAGAAGTCTAAAATATTTTGTTCCCTATATGTATATGAGGACCCTTTTAGCTGCATTCCATGATTTTATATAGGTTTCTACAAAAACATAGAAAGAATACTTACGGCATATGAAAAATCTAGATGAATGGTAGTCAAGTAGACGAGACTCCCAATCAACTGTCTATAGATAATGTCCTTTACCAATTACCCCCTTCAAATTTTGAAAGTCTGATATTTTGTTCCATAAGAGTAACAAAGGGTTTGCAATCTGCCATGCCAAACTTCTTCAACACTTCTATGGCATACTTAGTTTGACTTAGGAAGATTTGATGATGTTCTTCTGAAAATTCCACTTCCAGACAGTACCAAAGTGGCCCCAAATCTATCATTTAAACCCCCTATGAAGTTCATGTTTTACTTGCTTGATGTGGTATTCATGGTTATTTGTAATGATTAAGCCGTCAATATAAACAACGATGATGACCAAATTTTGATCTTTCATTTTGAAATATAAAGTATCATTAGATTCATTATTCTTGAAACCAATGTGCCTGATATATTCATCCATTTTGGCATACCATGCCATAGGCTCCTGTTTTAAGCCTATAAATCTTTGATGAGTATACACACTTTATTCTTCTTTCCTTAAACTTCAAACCCTCGGGGTTGAGTCATGTAGATTTGTTCTTTCAAATCACCATTTAGAAAGGCACTTTTCACATCCATTTGATGAAGTTTCCAACCATATTGTACAGCTAATTTTATAACCATTTTGACTATATTCCATTTTTTTTTGTTGGGGAAAATGTTTCTTCATAGCTAATTCCTTATCTTTTTAGGGAACTTTTGGCCACAAGTCTTGCTTTATACTTATATATTTCACCATTTGTTTTATACTTAGTGTGATAAACCCATTTGTAGCTGATGGTTTTAACATTTAGTGGACAATTTACAAGTTTCCATGTGCCATTTGCATTATCAAGTCATATTCATCCACAATTGCTTGCTACAATTCCTTATGCTTTACTGCTTCTTCAAAATTTCTTGGTTCAAAAAATTCATGAGTGACTAAGGGAAAATTATATTGTGTGGAACTTCTGGTTCCAATTTTGTTCTATTCGTCTTCATGAACATCTTTTAATAATTGTGTGAACCATTTTGGTCAGTTATGTTGTCCTCGTGGAGAAGTTATTGTAGTAGTTCTATCATGTGTAGAAATATCTCCATCTGAAGAAGAATGATCTATCTCATGAATAATCATGTTGGAGGCTAAGTCTTTCTCAACCCACTTTGATTTCCTGTGAGGATTTGTTTTTTCTACTTTCTTTTCCAAGTGATTGAGGTGATTATCAAGTTCTTGCACTGTTTGAATCTCTATTTCATCAAAGAAAACATCCCAACTAATAATGAAATTCCCTTTGGACACAACTTGTATCCTTTCTTTTCTTCAGAATAACCAAGAAGATGCATTCATGTTGCGGTTTTCTAACTTAGTCCTTTTGTCCTTAGGAACTAAGGCATAACAAATCGAGCCAAAAACTCAAAGTTGTTTCACTGAATATTTAGTACCATACAAGACTTCATATGGGGTGATACCATTTAAATTTTAAGTGGGGGATCGATTTCTTAGATAAATTATTGTATGAACTACTTCTACCCAATACTTTGTAGGTAAACCTTTTGAGTGCATCATAGATCTTCCCATTCCAAGTAGTGTGTGTTTGATTCTTTCTGTGGCTCCATTATGTTGTGGAGCATAATAATTAGTGAGTCATCTTTTTATTTCACTCTTTTAGCAATGATAATTGAATTCATTTGACATGAATTTTCCCCATTATATATTCTCATAGTAGCAATCTTCTCCTTGGTGGAATTTTGAACCAAGCATTGCAAATGTATGAATTTATCAAAGGCTTCTGATTTCTTATCTATAAAATACACCCAAGTCATTTTGGAAAAATCATCTTTGAAATGACAAAGGTATTTACATCCACCAAGGGAGGTTTCCATAGGAACACATATGTCACTAACGATGAATTGTAAACTTCTGCCTACTCACCATGTACTTGTGGGGAAATGATCCCTCTTTTGTTTTCTAATGATACAAGATTCGGACTTAGCATTCCACTTTTTGAAATGGGGCAATCCTTTAACCATGCCATTAGCCTTAAGTTCACTAAGGCTATTAGAATTCAAGTGGCCAAATATATAATGCCATACTCTTAGAGAATTAGATGATATATCCATTGATGCTACCAATTCTTCTTTAGGAGGAATAACTTTGCCCAATAGCCTTAGAAGTTTTCCATCTTCATATCCTTTCATTACTGTCTTGAAGTTTTGTTTCATTGAATTTATTATTATCCATTCATATTCCATAATTATTTGTTGTCCTTCCTGTTTGAAGAGTACTAGAGATAGGAGTTTTTTTCTTAGATGTGGGAAAATACCGTACATTTAAAAATAACACTTTTCCAATTTATGGAAGAGAAAAGCGGATAATCCTTTTCCTTGAGGAATGTGAGTTTGATCTGGGATCTTTACTTCATTGATGTTTTGAGAATTGCATGAAAGGGCATGTAAAAACCATATGTACAAACACTTAAAGAAGAGGAAAGCACACACAAATTTGATTACAGAGTTCATCCAGTGTGGACTACGTCTCCAGGCCCTGCCTCAATAGTGGGGAGTCCTCTTCATTCATCTCAACAAAAATGAAAATGAGTACATGGAAAAATACATCATTATACGTCAAATCCTTAGAGTGACCTACAAATGGGTTGCTTAGATCCAAAAACAGACTGCACGAGTGAAATCCTCTAAAAATTCCAAGTAATTTGAGTATAAACTTGACTAAATTTTGTCACCTACAACTCTGGCCCCTCAAAGAATCTTAAGATTCCACAATAGATTCCCTACAAGAATATTGTTAGAATATTCACTTGGAATATACCTTGTCTTGAAAAATGTGCCATATGGTTCTGCCTTTCCCGGTTTTGCAGCATGTAGGGTTTCAAACTGAATCGATTCCATGGACTCCCATCGGTCCTCCTCTTTGTTGGTTGCAATGGAATGAATTTATATGGGGACGAGCCGACATAATTAACAAAGTCCTGTCAACTAGTGGATTGGCCGACAGTACTATGTTAAGTCATTGGTTATGGTAAGTTGGGGGTTCAACCCTGCGGCCTGATTGCTTGTTTTTTTTGTTATATGTAATAGCACCAACAGGTTCGAGCCAACCACTGACAGTAACCATCGACTATATGTGACCATTGTCGGGTGAAATAATTGTTCCTTTAAAATAGAGAAACATGTCCACTCTCACATTAATTATGAATCCAGGTAGGCTTAATTTAAGGCTAACATGGAGAATCTACGCAAGGGCAATGATAACTAGCATAATGAAACTCAAACTAAGGTTGTTGTAAACTAATTCTCAACAAACACTCAAGTTGTTACACTCTTCAACGCAACTAGAAAAGAGTCACACAATTGTAGAATAAATGACTCTGTTACACAACCACTCTCATTCATAAACAACAATCCTGCAAACGCTTTGATCACTCAATCAATGTTAAATACACAAATTCAAGGAAAGTGCAATCCAATCTATAATAGAAAAGTAAATAAATCATTGCAACACTAATAAGAGGGACCGGTCCAGGAATATGTTGTCATAGCATTCAAAAGCTCTCTGCAATCAATAAATCATAAATAAAATTGATAGTAACAATAATCACATAACTAAGAAGAATTAATACAATTAATTACTATATTCTACTTAATTAGTGATCCTTGATAAGAAGGAGGCCCTTCCTCCTCAGCAGGGGCTGGTGCACTAAATGGCACACAGACTACTCAGAGAAGGATGTAATGCCACAAGATTGAGATTTGAAATAACAGGACATCAAGATTACAATGCTCAGTGCTTTTCTCTTCTTCCTAATCCTATCTATCTAATTCCCTTTGTTTCCCCCATGGGCAGAGAACTCTCTTCTTTATAATTTTCGAATACAACATGAAGATAATCATGAGAATCGAAAATCATAAAATTGGTAATTTATACAACAATTTCTATGGTAGGGGTAAATTTGTAACAACTTCCTTTAAGTACAATGATCTTTGTAGAAAATCTCAACTACTCGAGTTGTATGATCCGTGAATATCTTTCGATGGTTGAGCTAGCTTTGACTTGATGCGCTCCTAGATTTGGTCCATGCGACTAATTAAGGAAGAAAACCATGCTAAAGGAAAATGTTCTTGTATCAACAACATTTCTTGGAGTCATTATCCAAATTGATAAAGGAAACTAAAAGTGCAATCCTGTAACGACAACTTCAAACCACTTAAACCTGAATCAACCCATATGTCAATTTTATAAGCAAAATTAGGCTAAGAAGGTGACATATATAAAAGGATATACTTAGGTGAATAATTGTTGTTATGGTGGTGAAATGTGGTCTTATTGGTCAAAAAGGGAGAAAAAGCAATAGGAAAGTGAATGCATAAAGGTAACAATTCCATGGCCCAACATCTCCCCCCTGGCTTAATCATTTGCATGTCCTCGTGCATACCCTTGTCACTAGTTCCTAACATGATGAGAGTGTAGTTTTAAGAGATTGTAGGATCCTACAATATCCTCTTCTCTACCCCTGTAGCCTTGGGAAAGGACCATCTTTGTTTCCCAAAGCTTGTCAGTAAAATGATATGGGTGTTGATATCGATAAGTCAGAAGCCAAACAAAAGAAACTTAAACCTAATCCCAATTCATCCTGGGCCACTTCTCTTAATATGATCCACATATTGAGGAACCCCAGAGAGAGCTTGCATACATTTTTGATAACAATATGGGCCCTCTTCCCTCAACTCCCTTCGACAAACATTTTACCTCAACTTAATCCCTTCTAATGCACTCTCTTCTATCCCCTGAATATTCCTTAGGCATCTATGCAAAACCAAGCTTTGATGCTCCATTACCAATGCTTTGGTGGCTAGAGATTGCCATATTTGGTTGCATGCTCTATCAATAACATCAGCAAAGTCGAGCTCATTTTTTATGCACAAATTTAGTCATTCCTCATTGATCATTCCAGCATCATATGCAGCTTTCGAACTTACCTTGTTCTGAGCAAAAGACACAAAGTCTCTCAACTGAACATCCCCCATATAAGGTGTCAAATTAAAATATTATCTCCAAAAAACTCAAGATAATACAAATATAGCTCACACAACAAATGCTACTATGAGAAATTAGCATTTTGAAAAGTTTCCAAGAAATATTGAATTTTCCTTATATTATATGGTCATTTTTCCTTCAGGGTTGTTAATTGAAAGAGGGAGCACTCCTCTCGTAGGTATAAAGGATAAGATGGAGAAGGGAGTCTACAACTTAGTAAACCATCAATAAGCTCATAGATAAATTCCTTCTCTTGTTGTAGCAGTTGCACCTCCTCTTACAATTCCTTTACTTGCAGCATTACCTGCTTCCTTTCCCTTTGAATTCTTAAAAAATCTTGAACTCTTTTCCTAACTCCCCAATCAAATATGTTGTTCTCAATAGTTATTCATGCTTAAGTTGGGTTGTTCCTGATGCTGTTACAACCTCAAACTGAGCAATCTCTTCTTCATCCCCTTTCTCCTCCTGTTGTGCTATCTTAGTTGCTGGTTCTTATGTAAAAAAAAAGTCACTGATAGGTTCTTCTAGAGTAGCAGTCAAATTAATTTTAGTTTGCTTTGTTTTACTTGTTGGTTCTTATGTAATAACAACATCATAAAAAGGTTCTTGTGGAGTAGTAGATTTTTATTCGTCTTCCTATTCTGCTTCGACCGTTGGTTCTTGTGTGATAGAAGCATTTTTAAATGTTTCTTTTGGACTCCAACAAAACACCTCAGGTTCCCATCATCTTATATAAACCATGCTCTCTAAGTCTAATAACAACACGTGTGGAGCTAGAGCCTTTGAGCCTGAGTCTTACTTTCCAACCTTGGAACAACACCTAAAACACCTTTTGCTCGATCGTTGAGATAAACATCAGGTTATATCTGAGTCCAAGTATAAACAATACATCATGAACTCGCATCATCTGACCTGACTCCATCCTAAATGGCATGACACTTGATCTCCTCATCTCTTTCTGACTCTTGTCACCCAACACCATGTGCAACTTTTAGTCCCACTCAGTTTCAAACACATCCCGCGAACCTGTCATGTTCTTCGGTGCACCATTGTCCATGTACCGTGTAGCCTTGTCGATAATACCTCGTGAGAAATGAGACATCAATGCAAAGTCCTCAGTCTCCAATCTCTTGGAGAGGTCATCCGCCTTGGTAGAGGTAGTAACACCTGCAACTGCCTTCCCCTTCTTCTTCTTCTCATAATCTCCCTACTTCTTCTTCATACACTTTGTCGAATAATGACCAAACTCACCACAATTGAAACACTTGATCTTACTCAAATCATTCTTTTGCTTTCCCTTCATTCTCACTGCAAGATCCACATCATCATCATAAGTATTTTTGTTCGGATGAAGATCCTCATCTCACAATTATTCCTGAATTAAGTCATCCCAAAACCTATTCCAATCTAGCATCTTGTCCCTGAAAATGATCCCCTTGATGAACGAATTTCACTCTGGAGTAAACCCCTTCAAGGTAATCCTCACCATCTCAGAATCTGTAACAGTTTGATTGATGGCAACAAGCTCATCTAGAACTTGAGTCAACCTTGTTAGATATGAAGTCACCCCTTCACCCTGCATCATCTTGGTGGCCTTAAACTTATCTTGTAATACCAATACCTAGTTCTCATACTTATTCTAGAATAGATTCTGAAGAGCTTCCCACATTTCATGGGTATTGTTCTTCTTGGATATATGAGGTATTAAGGAATCCTTAACACCATCTAGGATGATGAACTCTGCCTTCGTATCCAACTCTTCATACACTTCCTAGTCCTTAGGGTCTGTTGGTTTCTTGATTGCTTTCTCGACAAAGTCCCAAATATTATTCACCATTAGAACCAACTTGGTCCATTCCTTCCATGGACTATAGTTGAACAAGCCTTCCACCTGTCTTCATACTGTAGACCAACTGACAACTTCAATATTGTTGTGAATCCTTCAACAACAATGTGACCAATTTCCTCTTAAGTTATGCTTCATTGTGCACACTCTGATTCACTGGCCCTTCAAGTATCTCTAATACCATGTTTTTTTCCCATGATATTGGAGTTCAGGTTAGAATCTTAGAATATTTGATGCTACCAATCCAAATACCAGAACAAACTACTTTGTGCAACATATCAAAATCCAACAGTAAATCTACTAGTGCACAAAATATAGGCAACATTTTACAACTTTCATTAAACCAACTTCGTTATATTAATAAATTTAATACAATGGTCTAGGGCTCCCATGCTAGGGATAATGGCCCTCATACATCCATTGCTACAAGAATACATGAACATGATACTCTGGTGATCTAGTTGATGTAGTACACAATCACAACTCCTCTTGTCGTACCCTGAAAGCAATTGTTGGTCCTTCTTATCCCAATTCGTAACTCCTGCCTCTATCAATGGTCTTGCTCCTTTAGGTCACTAAATGTGGCTTATGAATCTACCCTCTAGCTGATCATTCATTCATCGATGCATCAACACTTAGGGTCTTCTTTTGAGTTTTTCACAACTTCGTTTATGAACAACTCTCAATTTCACACTGCTGCTTCTCAGCTCTTTTGGAGCTTCTTCCCTCTAATGCCTTCCTGCACTACTCTAATGAAGAAAAACTTTGGGCCAAAGGGCTGCCACCTATCATTGCAAGATGTCCTTCTCCAATAATGAACTTTAGATCACTCTCTTAGTTTTCCTTTATTCTTCAAGGTGTCAACACTAGAACCTCCAATATTCACCCTCCTGATAGTTGTCAATATCCTTCTTGGAGATTGATATTGGGCTAGTCTGAGACCTACTTGTTTCCCTCCAACAACCTCAAGATGGTCAATACAAATATTTCCAAACTATACCTTCTATCCTCTATCAACAAACAACTTAAACAAATCAACACATCCTTCTTTTCCTTGCTCATGGACTGGTGTACATTGTTGTATCTTTTGTGCCTAGTTAGGGCATCTAACAGTCCCTGTTTAACCCTCTCCAAATGCCTAAACATTCGTCCAACAACTGCAAACTTCCCTCCTTTACAAGTATGGACTTCCTGCTCACCAAAATAGGGGTCATGACCCTCTTGTGGTTGTCCAAATAAGGCTTGGCCTCCTTGCAATACTATAGAAACCTTGTGGCCCACGGAATAGAGAAATATGCCACACAAAACCTCACCAAAGCAACCCAAATTTGTCCCTTGAAGCCTTAGCCTACTTGCTCCTATACTCGTCCCTCCCAATGAGTCATGAAAGTCACCAAATCAACTCCTTTCCTCCTTTGGTTGGGTTCCTAAGCTCTGCAGCTAGCTTCAAATGTTATGTTAATATGTTTTTTTGCACTTGGATGTGACCTTTTGAGCCTCAACACCTTCCTTATTTATATGCTTCTCCTTGGGTGCCAACGAAATGTCCTTGGGGAACAATTCAAACCAAGTCGACTTGAATTTTTTGCCACAAGCCCATCCAACATACAAATAAATTTATATTTCACAAAATACCAACCCTTTCATAGTGTTCTTTGTGTTCCCTAGCTCCTTTTAGGGTCCTCTATAATCTCCAAGGGTTAGGTGTCAAAATCTCCTTGTGGTTTCACACCCACAAGATTGGGTGCAAAGCCCACACCTTGGGTTTTAAGCCCACAAAGCACTTTTGTGGTGCCTATTCCTCCAAAACCTCGAATCCTAGGGCTTAGAGTACCTACCAAGATACAAATATCAACAGTTACATGGATTTTTTCATTGTCACATACCCAACCAAGAGGGTAGGGTTTTGGATGAGGTTTGGTTTCAATTCCCAAATTAGAATCAATTAATAACCCCGGTCAAACAATGTATCTATTTTTTATTCTTAGACACAACCCTAATATGGAACACTTCACTTCTCTTCTGTTCATCAACATGAGATTCATTTGTAGAACTTGAACTAGCATGAATTTCAAAGCTTGAATTAGAATGAAGAGAGTTATTACCTTGTATGCTGACAGTTGTAATCTATGCGTCATCTCTAAAATATGATCCAAGGTCTTTTTGCACTGTAGAAATTGTATTTTACTTCCCTTTTCCACCATACTTCTTTGGATTCAATTATGGATGAAACTTCCACCAATGCTCTTCATCACGCCCATCTCTCTTGCAATGCGTGCAAGATGGTTGTCCTTCTTCTTTCTTGGTTGTAGATGTCTTCTTATCTTTTCCCTTTCCTTTCCCTTTGAATTTTCTATTTTGAGTCTTGGATTATGACTTCTTTGGATAATCCTCCCAATCATGTTTACCCTTATTTTCAACATGGATAGATTTCACACTAGTCGCACCAATAGTAGTGGGTTCAAACAACAATAAATAATGTCAAAGATAACTATTAAAGCACCAATATACTTCGTTATAGTTTTAGGTGAATCGAAAGGAATTCCTAATGCTAATGCTTGCTTCCTAAATTCTTCTGTGAAACTCTGAGCATTTTGGCCTTTTCCTTATCTTAAATATGACCATTCCATCATGACTTTTTACCGATATCCCAAAGGATAAAATTGCTCTCTCAATGTAGAAACAAATTCAAACTAGGAAGAAAGGAGTTTATCCAAATTCTTGCTACATTTCTAAAGTTTTCTCTCCCACCATACAAGGGAGGTGCCTCCCAGTCGAAGAGATGCTAACTAGATCTTTGCTTCATATCCTTTGACCTGTTATATCCGACAATATACTTCAATATATCTGATCCAATTGCTTAACTTTTCTCCATTATGTTCTCTGTTAAACATGGGCAACTCAAACTTTACATCAACTTAAAAAAGGCTTTATAGAAGCATATATATGTTGTATATTTGAATGATGAGGATAAGATGAAGAAGACAAAAATTCACTGGAAGATGGAGATGGAGTTTCAGGAGGCTCTCCTCCTTGATTTATCAAAGCATTTTCCTCTGCTTTCTCTTCCTTCTTATTTTCCTTCTTTATAAATTTCCTCTCATACTTTGCAAACAATTTATCTACCTTATTTTCATGGTATAGAAAGCTTTATGGAAATATTGCTTTTCCTTAGTATGGGCATCATCCTCTCCCATTTTCCTTATTCATGTTGCGCCTCTAATCTCTGGGTCAAAAGACTTAAGTTTTTCTTCACCCTTTTTGAGCTTGGCCCTGGTTACCATTCACACTTGTAATTCACATAAGCAAGAAGATTGCTTTGATACCAAACATGATCCAAGATCTTTACTTCATTGAAGTTTCAAGAATTGCATGAAATAACATGTAAAATCCATATGTACAAACACTTAAAGAAGAGGAAACATAAAGGAGACCTTAAAGACAATGCAAACAAAAATTTGATAACAAAGTTCATCTAGTGTGGACTATGTCTCTGGGCCATGCTTCAATAGTGGGGAGGCCTCTTCATTCATCTTAGAAAAAATGAAAATGAGTACATGGAAAAATATATCATTATATCTCCAATCTTGGGAGACCTGAAATGGGTTACCCAGATCCATAAATAAAACGCACCAATGAAATCCTCTCAAAATTTTGAGTAATTTGAGTATAAAATTGACTATATTCTGTCACCTACAACTCTGGCCGCTCAAAGAATCTTAAGATTCCATAACAAATTCCTTATAGGAATATCCCTAAAATATTATAAGGAATATTTCCCTAGAATATACAATGTCTCAAAAAACACACCACAAGGTTTTGAAATGCATTGGTTCCATGGCCTCTAACTAGTCCTCCTCCTCATTGGGCAATGGAATGAGTTTATATGGGGTCGAGCTAGAAAACTTAAAAAAGTCCCACCTTGGCCGATGGTACTATGTTGAGTTGTTGGTTATGGTAAGTTGGGGGTTCAACCCCGCGACCCACCCATTTGTTTGTTTTGTTAAATGTAATAGCACTAACAGGTTTGAACCAACCCACCGATAATAATTGCCTATTATATGTGACTGCCACTTGCCAGACTTGATAACCATTTGTTGTTGGGGTTTGGCGGGTCTGCCAAGTTGATGGCTTGCCAACCCATTTGCCATTTAATTTGGCAAACTAAATTTTTTCACACCACATTTGGTGCACCACTAACTTGGCTAGATCTAGGGTTGACTAGCTAACCACGGGATGCCACGTGATGCCGAGAGATTGGGCTACATGGTGCCCATGGATTGGGCCGCTTCAATCATTACCCTGCAATATGGTTTAATCTGAGGCCGACACATGGCGTCACTCGATTGGCCCATAAAATGTCGTACCTGTTGACAAGGTTGTTGATAAGGATTCGACGTGGTGGCCTGTGGGAATGCCACGTGGCACCCTAGGGTAGACCAGCAATTTTTTGCTGTTGTTGTTTGACAAAAACTTCAAATGGGCAAAATTTTCACATACGGTATCAGATGGAGGTGTTTTTCACGTCGTTGGAAATCTCTTGTTGAGCTGTATGATTTGAATTTGGTTTCGTTGAGATATGAGGACTTTGAATTTTTGGTCTTTTGGGATCGTCCTTGATCAAAGTTGTATTATCAACTAGATATATTGGGTTTATATTCATATCTTGATATGTCCAAAAGTAATATTTTCTAGAATACTATTGATGGCAAAAAATGACCACATCAATATTTGGGAAGGCCATCCGATCACGGTCCCAAATTAGACCCTTATCCATTTAAATGATGGTTCCGACTAGTTCTATTAGGTGTACTTACTCCCCCTCTCCCTGTTGACTTGTGATGTTATTAATTAACTATCAACAAGGAGAGAGATATCAGAATTACTCTCTTGCTTCTTGCTTGCAAGAAAGCAATCCTCAAGCTGAATTGAGGGCTCAACGAAGCCATACCTATGTTTCACCTATATAAGGAGAATTCTAAAATTATTTTTAAAATAAAATGAAAACAACAAAAGGAGAGTGTAGGCAAATCATATAGTGACTATGAGCTCATATGGGATAGATTTACAGGATTAGATCTTATAGGCAGGATGACAGGTATCAACAACTTAGGCACAGGTTACAACAGGGTGCAGGTGATCAGGATGTGGACTATCATCTTACAACAAATGACTTGGTCATATTTAGGGATAGGATCTATGTGCCGGATGACAGTAAGCTCAAGAATCTTAGCTTGAGGGACTTTCATGTAAAGCCATGTTCAAGTCACCTAGGATATCCGAAGACATTGATAGTTGTGAACAAGTTGTATTAGTAGCAGAATCTAAAGAAGGAAGTGGCAAAGTTTGTTGCTAGATGCTTGGATTGTCATTAGGTGAAAGTTGAGTGTAAGCACCCCGCTGGTTTGTTAAGACATATTCCAATTCCAAAGTGGAAATGGGAGGTAATTTCCATGGATTTCATTACAGGTTTTACAAGGAACTCGAAGCAGCATGATTGCATCATGGTTGTGGTTGACAGGTTGAGCAAGTTAGCTCACTTTATTCCAGTCAAGAATACTTATTCAGCTAGTGAGGTAGCACATGTATTCATCAGGGAGATAGTGAGGTTGCACGGTGTTCCAAAGAAGATTGTGCTAGATAGAGATGCTAAGTTCACTTCCAAGTTTTGGAAGGAGTTATTTGTAGGTTTGGATACAGTGTTGGCCTTGAGTATAGCTTATCATCCACAGGCAGATGGACATACAGAGAGGGTCAACAAGCTTTTTTAGGATATGCTGAGGATGTATGTCATGCATCAACAGTGGAAGTGGGTGGAGTATCTTCCATTGGTTGAGTTTGCTTACAACAATGGTTATCAGGACTCACTGAGGATGAGTCTGTTTGAGGCACTCAATCACTACAACAAAACCCTGTGATTAACATCCATTTTTGCTTCCTTTTTTGCATATAGAGCCCATTTTTGGTGTTATTTTCATCCATTTATCAAATATGGTGCAAACTTTTCACCAGTTTTTGTGCCAAACCTTGCACCAAGTTTAGCACTAGGTGTTGCACCAGATTTTGCATGAGGTTTTGCACCAAATTTTGTGCCAAGTCTTGCACCATCCTTTGTGCCAGGGTTTGTGCTAGGTTTTGCATCAAGTTTGGCACCTAATTTTTGTTTCACCTACTTTTGCATCCTCTATTGCATCCACTTTTTGTGCCTACACCTGCATCATTTTTTGCATGATCGTTTACATCCATTTTTGCATCCTGTTTTGCACTAAGTTTCCTGTCAAAGTTTGTGTTTAATTTTGAATCTACTTTTGTTGCATCCAATTTTGCATCTTGTTTTGCATGCATTATTGTGTCCACTACTGCATCCACTTTTGTTTAGCCACAATTTGCACCTAGTTTGGCACCTACCTTTGCACCAACTTTTTCTTCTAATTTTGCATCGAGGTTTGCATCCTCATTTGCATCTATGTTTGCATCCTTTTTTTAATCCACTGTTGCGTTAAGTTTTGCATCAGGTTTTAAGTCTCATTTTGCATCTACTTTTCCATCAACTTCTATTGCATTCACTTTTTCATCCACAGTTGCACCCATGTTTATGTCCACTTTTATATCCCTTTTTGCATTTTATTTTGCACCAAAGTTTGCTTCTTTTTCTTTGCATCTATCATTGCATCCACTTTTATTCTGCCATAATTTGTGCCATGTTTTGTACCTACTGTTGAACCCATGTTTGCTTCCACGTTTGAATGGTCTTTTCCATCCAAAATTGCGTCAAATATTGCCTCTTTTTTCATCCGCTTTTGTGTCGGGTTTATGCATGGGGTTTTGTATCTTGTTTTGTATCCACTTTTGCATCTACTTCTATTGCATCCATTTTTGCATCCAATGTTGTGTCTACTATTGCACCCATGTTTGCATCCACGTTTGCATCCACTTTTGCATCCCTTTTTGCATCTTGTTTTGCATCCAAGTTTGCATCTTCTTTTGTTTCTTTTGTTGTATCCACTTTTGCATCCACATTTGTTGAGCATAATTTCTTCCATGTTTTTCATTTATCATTACACCCACATTTTCTTCCACTTTTTCATACACATTCGAATCCTCTTTTGTGTCCAAGTTTTCATCGAATATTATGTATGTTTTTGTGTCCGCTTTTGCATTGAATTTTACATCAGGTTTTGCATCTCATTTTGCACCTACTTTTGCATCTAATTTTGTGTCCACTATTTCACCCATGTTTGTGTCCATGTTTACATTCATTTTTACATCTTATTATGCATCCAAGTTTGCATCCTTTTTACTTCCAAGTTTGTGTCCATTATTGCATCCACTTTAGTTTCACCACAATTTGTGCCAAATTTTGCACCTACTATTGCACCCATATTTACTACCACTTTTGAGTCCGCATTTGCATCCAAATTTGCATGACTATTGCATCTATTTTTCATCTCATGGTCAATTTTACCATTTATTCACATAGCATAATGGTCACAGGTGTATCCCCACTTGGAGGATGACCTACATTGTCCCCTTGTGGAGGTGAAATGTTTGTAACAATTATGATTTGGCATTGTTGTTGAGGTGGGAAAGGATATTCAACATAATAGGTTGTGTGGTAGGATTTCACTAAGTATTGTTCTCATTGACCTCGTCCAATTGTGGATAATGATGTGTTATATGGCCCCTACCACAAATATTACATGGGAACTTTAGCTTTTTCTCTTTCTTTCCCCCAACATTGGTGTTTGGAGCTTATGGTTATTTCTGGTAATTCAAAATAGTTTTCTTATTCTTCTTCTTTTTACCACCCTGTTATTGTGGTCTACCTACTCTTATGGACTAAACCAAGTTAATGGTGGATGTTTTTCTTGGTTGTAGGTGTAGTCAGTGCAATAATATGAGAAATAACTAACTAGTTTAACCTCCGAGCCAACTGAATATAAGCCATTATTCAAAATTAGAAGATTTTGGTGCTTCCATTACGATTATCTATTTGCTATTGCCTGGCGCATAGCCTGGATATGGAATAAGGCCCAAACATTCTTCAATTTGATTTAAGTGTTTAGCTAGGTTCTTCATGGAAAGTTGTAACTCATCCAACACGAGGAAGACTTCCTCCTTAGCCTCATTGTGATCCAACGATACAATACCCAATAGAATTTTCAAATGCTAGTAGATATCAACAATATACATGTATTAGTTGTATCTTCCTCTTGTGTGTGTTGTGTTAAGAACCTAATATGCTACCTCTCTAGCCACTTCGATATCTATCAAACATCTATGCTTTCCTAAAATGTCATGTTTCACTACCATTATTTTTTCATGAATATTCAATGAGTGTGGATGCAATACAAAGGTGTTGAAATTTAAACTTTCTATTGGGCTCAAAAGCCTCATTTTAGATAGCGGGCCACTCCTCGTAGGTTTTAAGTGCATCGAAAATGCATTGTAAAATTGAATCAATGATAACACAAACTTCCTAAAATATGAACACTTGCTTAAGCGATGGAAGTGAAGGGTAGTTGAAGCCAAGGAGGAGAGGAACTTGGGAGATGAGGGTTTTTCTCAAGGATGGATTCAAAGAAGAACTTAAAGGAGAAAGACCATTCCTGACTTGAAAAATATATCCAAAGTGAAGGAGAAACCTAGCCAAACCCAACTATAACAGTCTAAGTGATGGGTTGAGAGTTTACACGACAAAAAAGAAGAAGAGAAAACAATGTAACCAATGCCTGAGGGATGCACTGAGAGAGAACAATAGAAATAAAGGAATAACAAAGGGTAACAAATTATCCACTATATAGAGTTAAATTAGTATCCCTAGAGCAAACCTCCTATGGAATTATTGTAGTTGAAGAACAATAGCCCATGTATGCTACTAATTGACCACATTACAAGGCCTTGTAGTTTGAATTAACATCTGCCTTGTGCAAATTATGACTAGTTCTTGGAGTAAATGGCTACACCTACAAATTATGAGAGTTATGCAGAGGCTTGTAGGTTGAGAATGAAACCAATGATGGCTCTAGAAATACATACCCCAACATCATAACTACTAATAATTCTAACTCAATTCCAACCATTAAACTGATACTAGTTCTAGAAGGATCTGACACCAAATTGGAGTGATGTCAAACAATCCTCCAGGCAACTTCACGATGCCTTGTTAAAGAGATTAGGGAGGGTACATGGCCACATCCTCATATGTGAGTGCTTGATGGGATGATGGTGTTGCACTCTCTAACCTGGCATGTCTTAGTCATTCCATCGAGGGGAGATTACATTTGTAAGTATGATATTTCAAAACTTTAAATTTAAATTTAGTTAATAAACATATAATAACCTAATACTTACAATAAACTATTTTTCTAAGCATGTGATGTACACACTCCATCTCTATATATACTCTATGCTATGCAAATTACATTAAAAAATTAGATAAAAACAGTGATAAAACATATCTAAAAAAATTCCCTTTACATTTATGTAGTTATATATTATAAAGATTATACTAAAATTAATAATAATACTTTTTATAGATATAGATGTGTAATTTATATATAATATAAATAATATTATAAAGAACAAGCATATGTCCATCTTAATTATGAATCTATTAAGTGTCAAGAGGGATCACATCTTTCAACATTTTCTCAATTTTCTACTCAAAATGAGTTTGCATCTCAAGATATTTGATCCCTCTTGGCATTTGATAAAACCAACAAATATCTATCTTAATTCCAAATCTATCAAGTGTCGAGAGGGATCAAATCTATCAAGGTGCAAATAATTTCTTAAGTTTTGCACTCAAAAGGAGGTTTACATCACTAGAAATTCAATCCTTCTCTATGCTTGGTAAATTTAGAGTAAAGATAAATATTTTAATCAATACAATCTCCTTTTGTATTTTAAAAATTTAGAATAACCTAAATTGATATAAATTTTACCTTACTCTACTTCTATATTTTAGAAAAATAGAATATACCTTCAACCTAAATTAATATAGGTTTTTGTATTTTAGATAATGAGAATGTACCTTCAACCTAAATTGATGTAAGAATGAAAAATCATGTTGACATCAAAATCAAATATTAATATAATCTAGAATATTTTTTAAGAGAATGATTTCATCACAACAATATTTTTGGGGTCAACTTTCGGAACTCATCATCATGACATAGATGGAGGAAATAAATAATGCAAAAATGCTTTAGAAAAATCAAATAAAAAATAAAGTCAACATTAATTAGTCAAAAATCAATAAAATAAAGTAAAATTATTTAAACATTTAAAAACACAAAAATAATAAAAAACAACATAAGGAAAATATAAATATTTAAAAATATAAATATTTATAAAAATGAATATATTAAAAGTATATTATTAGAAGTTTTTTTTTTTCCCATAAAGAAAAATTGTAATTTTCATTATCAAGAAAATTACATGTTGTAAATGCCCTTGGCATATGCAGTAAGTTGACCATGGTCAATAGAAATAAGTTTTAGAAACTATATCAAAATTTACAAAATTCACCTACTTAGGTGTGCTGATAGAAGTTCAATTACATATATATTTACATATCCATATATCTGTGCAATAATATTAGCAAAATAAGGTTGGAACTAGGGCTCATTTGCCCTCTGTAAAAGTTGGTCTATATACGGTCTGTGGTAGTACTGATAAACCTGTTCCTGTGTGTGCTCTCTGATCAACCATTCTCCCCGAGGGTGATTTGTTGCCTCTTTCGATAACCTGTCCGCGGTTGCATTGCGTTCCCTGTTTATATGAGTGCAAGAAACAAAATCAAATTGTGTTTTTATAAATAAAACATCATCCAACATTGTTCTGCGTGACAATGCATGGCATGTAGTTGTGCAATTGAACCAGTTTATGACTATCTTTGAGTCCCCAAAGATCTGTAAGTGTCTGCAGTTTTTGGATGTAGCAAAGTGTAACAGATGCCGAAGGGTTATGAGTTCCGCATAATTGTTGGTGCCATTTCCCAGCCCTAGACTGATATGGAAATAATGTGATTCGGATTTGTATAAGATGATGCCGCCATTTTAGCCCAGATCTTGGGCAGTGCCATTGAAATATGCCCAAGGAATCCTTCTATCAATGACCTCAGGGGTGATGTGCCTTATCCGGGTATGATGTGTCTCCTCCGGGACCTCTAGGTAACTCATACATATCTTTGGGATGATCAGAGCCCAAATAATTTGTTTTCTTTGAAAATATTGTTGTTCCTTCATATCTAGATATCCCAGGAGACTATCAGTGGCAAGTTTCTCGATTTAAGGTTCGATGCATTGTTCCACCAGTTATTCCAGGTCAAATTCACATCCTCCCCAGACCAAGAATGTGCTATCTTAAGGATCTGTAGGACTTGTGCCTAGACATTCTGAGTTGTCGGATAAGTGAGGAAGAGATGGTTGGTGGATTCCTCCTCATTTTTGCAGAGGACACACCAAGTAGGTCTAGGGAAAGTCTGTTTCCTAAGATTAGATCTAGTTGGGACTTTGTCCTTGATAATGTTCCACATAAGTAATCACGAACGAGGAGGGCCCTATAGCTTCCAGATGTTCCGCCACCAGTTCTTGTAGGCTTCAGTTTTCTATCTTGCATGAATTATTATGTACCCCTCCTTAGGGGAATATTTCCCATTCTGTGCTTGTCCCCATAGTGCTCATTCGGCTCATCCCTTAATCTAACATGTGATTCAGTCAAGGCTCTCAAATAAGTCCCCCACTCCAAGTGCCATCTATCGGGGATGTCTAGAGTAGATCCTGATAACCAGGCTTATTAATATACTATTGTATTATGGGGGTCTCCTATATGTGCTATAGAGTAGATGTATTTTTGATTCAGATTTTCTATCAGGGATTGAGGAAGGAGATGTGTGTTCCCACAACCTATCCATGGATCAATTCCAATACAGACATCCTCTCCGTTTCCAATCCTCTAGGTGAGACCCTAACTAATGGTATGGAGAGTATTCAAAACTACCCTCCAAATGACAGAGGTGCTTTTTTTGTTCCGGGTTGGTAGTCTTAACCAATCCAGCAATGGTATTGGCCAGATGTACTTGTAGGGGATCACTTTAGTCCACAGGCTTGTTTGTTTCAGAAGTAACTAGCCCAATTTTGCTGCAAGAGCCTGTGCGAAGACAAATAAAATTTTTAACCCCCACCCACCCCATTTTTTGGGGATAGATATACTGCTCCATTTGACCCAAGCATATAGTTTCCCCTCTTTGTTTTCTTTCCATAAGAAGTTGCAACATATTCTCTAAATCCTTTGTATAATTCCTTGTGGGATCTAGGGCAGGGACATCTAGTAAACTGGTGTGGCTTCGAGGATGGATTTGATAAGCACTAATATTCCTACCTTGGATAGTAACCTGTGGATCCAACTATTGAGTCTTCTTTCAATCCTTGTGATCAACCAAGTCAAGTCTGCTATTTTGTAACCATCAGGTTTTATCTTAAATCCTAGGTACTTTAACCCATTTGTGAGGGCCTGTATTTGAAAAGGGAAGTTTTGAAGAGAAAGATTGGTTTCCTTTTGTGTATATCTTGACAGGGTCCTGGTGGATTTAGCCTGGTTAAACTCCATCCCTGAGGCCGAGCTAAAAATCCTTAGGGACCCTGTGAAGTTAATAATGTCTTGAATGTCACCATCCAAGAAAATGAGGATGTCATTCACAAAAAGGAGATGAGACAAAGAGCATTGATCTGTTACCTTTAGGCCCCTGATATTCCTAGCCACCTTCTCCGCTGTGATCCTTCTGTTAATGCCTTCCATGACCAAGAGGAAGAGTAGGGGGGAAAGGGGGCATCCTTGTCTGAGGCCCCTCTCAGCTCGGAAGGTGTGGGAGGCTGATCCGTTGATTAATATAGCAAAGGAGACTGATGTAATACAACACACGATCCATCTGATAAAAGCAGGAGGGAAACCCAGGTGGGTGAGTAAAATCCGAAGATAAAGCCAACTGATCCTATCAAAAGCCTTTAAGAGGTCAATTTTGAGCATCATTCCTTTAAGGTTCTTCAACTTGATGGAGTGGATGGCCTCTTGTGTCGTACCAATGGCCTCATGAATTTGTCGATTTTCTGAAATGCATACTGTTCTGGGGAGATGTGCTCCGATAGAATAGGTTTGATTCGATTAGCTATAATCTTGGCAATGATTTTATAGAGGCAATTGCAGAGGGATATAAGATGAAAGTCGTTAAAGGAAAGAAGAAGTCCAATTTGGGAATAAGGGCAATGAAAGTGGAGT
The DNA here is from genome assembly GCA_000404065.3 of Pinus taeda. Lineage (NCBI taxonomy): Eukaryota > Viridiplantae > Streptophyta > Pinopsida > Pinales > Pinaceae > Pinus > Pinus taeda. The sequence continues at coordinate 70,856 of APFE031629425.1, forward strand.
TGATGGGTTCATGTAGTCTACCACTATCACGACATTCTTCCACAACCGCTAGAAGATCAGGTCCAAGGATATCAAAGAAAGTAAGGTAGAACTCCACGGGCCAACCATTCAGACTCGAGCTTCTATCTCTTTTGAACCATTTCAGGGTGCTATCCAATTCCCCTAGGGAGACAGGTTTCATGAGGTCCTCCAGTCTTTCAGGTTCCACGAATCTGGGGAAGTGCCCAACAATCCGAATAATATCAGGCAATGTAGCACCTGGAGGGGCTTTGAATAACTCTTTGAAGTGAGATATGCCAAGCTGTGAGAGCAGAGCATGAGTGTTTGCTGACATTACTTGGTCAGAGGGGAGCTGCCATATCGTGTTGCTGGCTTTCCTTCCGTTTGCAAATTTGTGGAAGAATTTAATGTTGCCATCCCTTGCTTGTAACTAGATGGCCCGGCTTCTAAGTTGCCAAGTTTCTTCCCAGGCCAATAAGGTCTTAGATCTTTGGGCTTCCATTTCAACAAGATGTACTTTTGACTCAATAGAGTTGTAGCCTATGCCATGCTCATTTGTTAAATTGACTATCCGAGATTCTAATTTAGATATGGCAAGGTCCTCCCTGGCTTTCTTTTGTTTGGCCCAATTGTTCGAGAGTCGCTTGAGGTGGTGCAAGTTATTGCAGAAGCCAACAACCTTCCACCTCCTAGATGTAAGGTGATGAGAATTCCAGTAGTCTGTGACCATATTGAGGTAGTCAGGCTCCTTAAGCCAGGACGAGTTGAACTTGTAAGGGGCTCGAGGTTTGACAGTGGAGCTAGCCAATTCCAAATATATTGGTGAGTGATCAGATATACCTCCAGAGCCCACACATTGTCTAAAGTTGGTGGGAGTCATCAGTAGGTCTTCATGGATAAGGAATCGGTCCAGTCTTCTCCCTAAGGCAGCACCACCTATACTTCTGTTATGCCAGGTGGGCATATTCTTATTCATAGGTACATCAATGAGTCCATGCTGATCCAAGAGTGGATCAAATTGTGAGTGATGGTCCTAGGATTCTTCATGACCAATGGAGAAGTTAAGGTCACCCCCCATAATAGTTGAGGAGTTGATCATCGGGTTGTCCAGGAATAGTTTTTAGAAGTCCAACCTATTTTGATAGGGGCATATATATTGATTATGCGGATCTGTTTACCCAAAGCAGCTGAGAAGAAATCCATACCAAGGAAATCGAGACCACCCCAAGAGGCGATCACCTTGATAGTCTGAGGGTTTATCCTGAGGGTGAGTCCCCCCAGATCGGCCAATTGCATCCATGGCTTGAAAGTGCCATCTAGGCATGATGCTCAGGAGGACTTTTACAATCTGATCTGAAGGCCCCAAAGTTTCCTGAAGGAATATTATGTCATAGGGATCACAACTCAAGAGTCTCTTGAGGGCCAATTTTTTTTGGGGGTTGACCAGGCCCATGCAATCGAAGGAGAGCCATTTCATCGGGAGACCTTGGTTGGGGTGTCTACTGCTCTAAGCACCCAATCAATGGTGTTTTGATGGCCATGGGCAACGTCATCCCCTACAATTTTAATTGCTTTGGCTAATTTGGAGGGCCTCCCCCTTGTGGGCTTATGGTTAGCAGATACAAGGGATAAACCCAGGCCTAGAGCATCAAGGGTGGCTTGCCTACAGGGTTAGAGGTTATAGGCATGAGGGCTCAAGGGGGTGTAATCAGATGGGAAATCATTCAAGCCTGTAATCAACGGAGAGGTAGTGGAAAATAGAGGCTGTAGAGGAGAAATTGAGCAAGTAATGGGATTAGTGTTTAAACAAGTGGTGTTAGAAGATGAAACCACAGAGACAGAGAAATGATTAAAATGAAAGACAGAGGAGCAGGGAGTAGAGACAATACCTAAATAAGGAGCGACTTTCACCGTAGATCTGGATCTAGACTTAGGAGGTGATGGAGGCAACATCTAGGAGAAACTGGATGTCTGTACGGTGTTCCCAACATCTTCCATTGTTCGATCTGGATCTGGGGGTAGCATGTCCACCATAGGCTCTTCAGATGGTTTATGCACCGAACCCTTAGCTGCTGAAGTCGAGTTCATGAGAAGGGGATAGTCTTTGTAGAGGTTTCCAACCTTGTGGCAGCGTCTGCACCGAAAAGGCATACCCTCATAGTCTAGGTTTTGTTTGCGAGCGAAATGTCGCCAGAGTAGGGTGATCTTCTCCTTCAGCCTGGCCCTAGTATCCAAGTACACCAAAATACAAGCCATGGTCATGATCCTGGTCGATTTGAAGGATTAATCATGATCCAGGTAGGTGCCCAAGGCATTCCCAATTCACTTGAAGATAGTGGGTGTCCAATATTGTAGAGGAAGACCCGGCAGCCGGACCCAGATAGGACCCACTCCCAACTGTTCTCTCTCAGGATCAAACAAAAGATCCCATTACTTCAGCAATACTGGTGCCATTTCTATGTGCCAGAACCTGGACAGGATTCAGTGCATGTATTCCTCCCGGTGGAATCAGAGGGCAAACCATCCCCTTGCCAAAACATGGATTATGGGCAGATATTTGAGGTGGGAGCCCCAGATTTCCTCAATCCAGAGTCGCAACCACTCAACAGAGTAATTCCTCCCATGAACACGCCCAACTAGAACCTTCTTAGCAGTATTGTCCACCTCTCCCATCGCGAGGTCCTCTCCCAAGGTGAGCTTGATGTATCTGTCTCCAACCCTAAGACACCTGCCCTTTTTTTTATTTCTCTGAGCGCCTGGCCGTCGGGTAGTCCTTTAGCAATCCAAGAATGCCTTGATTAACAGTCTGCGGGGTGGAGGGGGTAGGGATAGGGGAGCTCAAGCATCTGAAGTGAATGGGGGTGATAGGGTTAGGGTTAGGAGCAATAGGGTTTGATGGGCCGCTAGGGGGATGAGGGTTTGCAGGAAGGGTATTAGGTAGCGAACCAGAGATGGGCGTAAAACCAGGTAGAGTGGAGACATGGGGTAGTTGTGGGAGTGGCGCATTAAAAGATGGCGATGCTTACAGGTAGGAACCTAACAGGTTCAGGGTCTCTGGCGGGAGTGGGGGGTGTTAGCCTCTTGCCCATAGCAGGTGTTCATTTTTCATGATTTACATTTTACATGCTAAATATGTCATGCTCTGCAGGCTGCAATGTTCCATATTTGATGCTCAGGCCAAACAAGTGTCCCTGAGAGTCGGCCAACCTAAATGCCTTTGCTGTATTCCAAATTTTGAGGAGTTATTCCATTTTTGAAGAATTTTCAATTAAAGGGAGATCCAAACAGCTTAATTTTGGTTTCCCTAGGTTTCAATTTCCTGTTATAGAATATAGAGAATCATTATCTGTCCAAACAGCTTAATCTCGGCAGATTCTTAGATAGGTAGAGAAGCAAGGGTACTCAACAGCTTAATCTGAGCCCCTGGATGGCATAAGTGTAGATATAGGTAGGAGGACAGTAAATAAAAAAAAAAGGTTGAAAAGTTGGGTTTGCTAGTTCAAGTGCACCCAAACCAAAAGAAGAAAAAATGCTAGGTAAAGTAGGTTGGGTAAGTAGTTCTGTGGTTGCAGAAATCAAGCTATGTGATCCATTTCGTATTTTCAAGTGTCATATCTATCCAGATCACAGTTTGGTGGCACTTTCTCATGTTGATCAGATCAGGCAAGGCATCTCTAACTCCCCTCTCTTCTTATTTCCTCAAACTCATTTACTAACATCCCCTCAAGGACCTTGGGATCTGCCCGAGAGTCCCTTTTTCATTCCATTTTTTCTTAAAAGCCAAGTTGACATTTGATATTGGCTTAGTAAAAGGAAGCCACATTTCTTGTGTAAAAATAATCTTTGCACAAATTCACCATTCCCCTACATTTTCACTCCACCAAGTCATGCTAACTCCTAACTTTATTATTTAGCTCCCCAAGTCATTCCTCTATCCCCTACTATGTGAAAACTATATAAAAAACCCAAAAAAGAAATATTAAATATCCCCCCTATGGCAACTATAGCCTAATAACAATAGTCCGGGAAATACTAGGTCCATTTGGGGCCTTAGTATTATCCCTTCGACGTTCATTTCCCCTGGGATTTGTTTAACCTCCGGTTAAATAAATAACCAAACCACACCCCACCCGGAGCGCGCATTTAAACCCTCAAAACCTAAAGTCTAAAACCCACCACCACCGCGAATAATCAAACATTTATCGCGTGCGCATTTTGATTAAACCCCGCTCATCTTCCCCTCCTGTCCGCCGTCGGATCGTCTATCCAAGATCCGACGGCCCTCACGCATATCGGGTGCCCTTATATGACGGCACAATAGTGCCCGATGGTCGATGGTTTCACCGTCGTTCCCCGTGGCGGCTTTTCATTGCGTCGGGCTACCCTTGACAAATACCGCCCCTGTACCAAAAGCGGTCCGATGCAAACCGCTTACCGCCCTCCCCTGTTGCCACTTCGCCGCATGACGATGCCGCCACCTAACCGGCCACTGAGCTGCGCCCTGTTGCGTCACCCTGCTACGTCACCCTGCTGCGTCACCCTGCCACGTCACCCTGCTGACGTCATCATCCGTACTGGGTCCCACTGCTGACGTCATGCTAACATCATCTATCGTACCGCTGATGTCATCCACCGTACCACTGACATCATCCACCGAAAGGAAACGCGCAAGAGCGAAATCGAGGCTTCGGAGGCCCGAAATCAAATTCTGAGGCAGTTTTTGATGCGTGATTAGCGCTTAGCGCTAATCACGCATCGCTATGGGAAATAGGCCAAAATGGGGAATCTTTTTTCTCAGTAACTGTTTTTGCCATAAAAGGGCCGAAAAGGGGCAATTTAACAGTTTTTACCACATCAGAGAGAGGAAGAAGCCCCGATTCAATCAGAGAGAAGCAGTGAAGCGACAGAGAGTATCAGATCGACCATATCAGAGTTGGGAAAGCATTAAAGACCATCCAAACCAAATCAATGCATATCAGGACAGGGTCACAAGCCATTAAAACCGAATCATAACAAATTAAATGGGAATCACAGTCACCTAAGAGCAGCAGAACCGAATAAGAGGTGCAGGTGAGAAGTGAAAGGCGCAACAATTACAGATTGGACAAGCAGAGCTGCTAGAGGACGACAGATAGCCACATTTTGAAACAGCTGCCCCCAACGCAGCATTACATAGATATTTTCATTACTTATAAGACAAGTTAGGTTAACTGCATTTACTTCCTGAAAAAATATCTTCTAGCAGATCTTTGTTGTAGATATTTTGCTTATAAATACAACCCTAAACAATGTAATAAGGGTTGGTGGGTTTTTGGTTGATCTCTCATTTTGAGAGCTGCAATGTAAATATTGAAGAACTCCTGTAATCAAAGATTGTTGGAATACTTGCATCTGAACTGGCTGGTTGTGTTTTCAATGGCTGAAGAAATTGGTATGGAATTCTCGTGCTTGCTCATGGTTCAATAAGTTGTCCCTCCCTCTGTTTATCAGTTTATGCATAGCTATATCAAATATATATCATAATCTAAGTTGCATGAAAAAAAGAATAGACCAGAATAGGTTTTCATGCCCTCTATGCTCAATTCTTGCAACTTTCCAGGTTTTCCTCTGAAACAATAATGAATATGCATTCTTAATTGCGCCTATTTAAACTGTTCCTTTCACATATGAATGCTGTCTGGGAATTCTTCATTGCTCCCAGATATCCCTCATCCACTTTCCCTCGTTGGCTGGATGAAAGATTCTTAATTGCCTCTCGTTCCCTAAACTTCCATTTCACTCTTGTTCCAACATAAAATCATTGTGCCTTGTGTGGCTATCCTGCTCCATATTCCTCTCTTCTACCGGAGAAAAAACACACCTCAGTTTAGTCATGACTCCATGCCCAATGGTTTGAACTTCTTACTCTTTGCATATCAACTCAATTTGAATAAGATCAACCACCCCATCAATCAAAAAAACAAATCAAACCCATGTGCCTCATATCTAGCCTAAAGTCACCCCTTAAGCAAAGTTAAAATCCTGAAGAGAGAGCCCTCTCTGACTGTTGGTAGGCTAGGACCTGCAGTCCAAAGACTGGTTTGTGGTTACCTCGGCTGTATTCCCTTGGGAGTCAAAGGGAACAACCTGAGTGATAACATAATGGTGACTCCGCTGGGGACAAATCATCTGTTCATTACTGAAAATCCCCATTTTTGATTAGTTTTCCTTTCCAATAATTCCTAAACTTATTTTGAAAAATCACAAAAAATCACAAAAATCTCAAAAATTAAAAAAATATTTTGCTTCTTGTTGAATATTAAGTCCTGATCTGTGTGGTGGACAGAGATCAGGCCCTTCAAAGTTCATTTACTTATCCACCTGGCGACTCCACATAATCCCCATAATAAAGACTCCACTGGAGAAATGAACCCAAGAGAAATATATGAGCAGATCAGGCTGTTAACCTAGACTACTATCCAACAGGTCATGTTCTTTCTCTTCCACAAAATTTTGCTATGTATATTGTATTTTAAAAACGATTTTAAATTAGATTTTCATGACTTACCCTTTGAAAATATTTTTGAAAGGCCTCCTTGTACATTACAACAGCAGCCTTTAAAAGTTGTTGAGAATCATCATACAGCCAAGGAGGAAACAAATATCAAAGCCAATCATGCTATCCTTGTTCATATTGAGCCCAGTCAGCCAATTCCTGTACATACTTCCGTGCCCCGTAAAGTTCCTGACAGGTATAAGCCTCTTGTGTTGCCTCCTGCGCTTAATCCTCTGCCCAAAAATCATCCTGATTATCTCCCAAGATTTGATGGAGAGAATGGTATTACTGCCCAAAAGCATATCCAAGCCTTTGAAGATTATCTTAATATATTTGAAGTAGAGGAGGAGGATGTTAGTATCAGGTTGTTTGCCCTTTCTTTGCAAAGCGAAGTTAGGACTTGGTTTAAAGCCTTTCCTGAGGCTAGCATCTCGAATCTTCAGCAATTTTCCAAGCTCTTCCTTGATAGATGGATGATCAAACTTAATTTCCTCTTGCTCATCGAAGAATATAATCAGTTAAAAAGAAATCCAAGTGAATCAGTTCAACAATTTCATGATCGATTCAATCAAGTTTATCATGCTCTACCTTTGAATATTAGACCTCCCCCTGATCTAGCTCTAGTTCATTATCCAAGAGCTTTTGACCCAGAAATAGAATTCCGTTTAAGAGAAAGGAGTCCCCCTACTATGGAACAAATGCAGGACATGGCAGTAGACATAGAGGCAAATCTGAGAATCAGGGAGGAAAACCGCAAAGCAGAGCAAGAAGAAATACTTCATGGTTGGTTACAAAGGTCAGAGGAAATGATCACAATGAAAGTGGAATGTTTAGAACATCTGAACACATCTGTTTTGCAACAGGAAAGTAATGACATTCATGAACAAACCTACCACAAAACAGATGACATATTCATACAACCATACATGATGGAGCAATCTCCTGATATATTATATGAACATAACATATTCTCTTCTTTCAATTGCCTGCCAAAATATGATGAGTATGACGATGATGATGAGCCTAATGACCAAATTATCGTTACAGAGGAATCACAACCTACTTTGGCAGAAAGCAAAATTCAGGGTCAGCAGCTCAAAATCAATGAGCAACCAGCTTATCTCAGCTATGAAGTAAAGGAGGAAAGCGCAGAAAATTTTGATTTCAATGAAGGAACTTTACCATTTTATTTCGAATCTTTTCAGTTTATTAAGGAAAACTATCATACAATTAATAAGCAAATATCAGCAAGTGTTGATATGGATCATCTGGAGGAAGCTCAAACCAGTGTTCAAAATATATTGCCTCTAGCTTTGCAGCCCCACAGAGCCATCAAGTATCAGATGGAAGACGACTTAGAAGCAACAACATATGATCAAGTCATCCAAGTGGATCCCCTGCCTCTTTATGTTCAGCCATCTGAGGTTTTCAAAGAAAAAAAGGAGCAGCCTGTGCAGATCAGTCAAAGGCCATGTGAGCCTGCTTGTAATAAATTGCAAATATCAGTTCAGGTGGTATATGATGCATGTGCTGACAGGGGGTATGATGAAGTAGAGAGGTCCTCTTCTCCACTAGCAAGCTGTGTGCCTCAGTATTACAGTGTGGATGATATCCCTATTACAAGGCATGATAGTGATCCCAAACCTTTGTACAATTCTTCAAATCAGTTCGGCAATAATGTATATATGCTACAGGACCTTTTGTACAGTTTCTTGATTCAGCAAAGAAGGTCAACAGTTTCCTGATCTTCTCAAAGATTAGCAAAGCCATATCAGATTTCAAGATCTCAGTTTTTTCCGCCAGCAAGCACAAGAAGCAAATCTCGTTCATGTTTATAATGCTTGAATGGCTGCACTGGTTATTTCATTTCACTTAACAACAAAGTAAGTGCTGGTTAGGGTAGGTAGGTAGGATTTCAGTTTTTTGTTTAGACAACAAGCTTACTGTAGTTGAAGCCCGAAGTGAAGGCCATAAGCTCTTCAAGGTCTACTGTCATGTTCATAAATAAAGGAACCAGCAAAGGAAAGTTTTCAGAACACAACAAAAAGGGAAGATCAAGGCATTCTGACCTACTGTTCTTGGCCTTTCACAAGGAAAGGCCATCCCCAAGTGGAGCCACTGTTAGCATCCTGCTCATAGCGAGTGTTCATTTTTCATGATTGACATTTTACATGCTAAATATGTCATGCTCTGCAGGCTGCAATGTTCCATATTTGATACTCAGGCCAAACAAGTGTCCCTGAGAGTCGGCCAACCTAAATGCCTTTGCTGTATTCCAAATTTTGAGGAGTTATTCCATTTTTGAAGAATTTTCAATTAAAGGGAGATCCAAATAGCTTAATTTTTGTCTCCCTAGGTTTCAATTTCCTATTATAGAATATAGAGAATCATTATCTGTCCAAACAACTTAATCTGGGAAGATTCTTAGATAGGTAGAGAAGCAAGGGTGCTCAACAACTTAACCTGAGCCCCTGGATGGCATAAGTGTAGATATAGGTAGGAGGACAGTAAATAAAAGAAGAAGGTTGAAAAGTTGGGTTTGCTAGTTCAAGTGCACCCAAACCAAAAGAAGAAAAAATGCTAGGTAAAGTAGGCTGGGTAAGTAGTTCTGTGGTTGCAGAAATCAAGCTATGTGACCCATTTCATATTTTCAAGTGTCATATCTATCCAAATCACAGTTTGGTGGCACTTTCTCATGTTGATCAGATCAGGCAAGGCATCTCTAACTCCCCTCTCTTCTTATTTCCTCAAACTCATTTATTAACATCCCCTCAAGGACCTTGGGATCTGCCCGAGAGTGCCTTTTTCATTCCATTTTTTCTTAAAAGCCAAGTTGACATTTGAGATTGGCTTAGTAAAAGGAAGCCACATTTCTTGTGTAAAAATAATCTTTGCACAAATTCACCATTCCCCCTACATTTTCACTCCTCCAAGTCATGCTAACTCCTAACTTTATTATTTAGCTCCCCAAGTCATTCCTCTATCCCCTACTATGTGAAAACTATATAAAAAACCCAAAAAAGAAATATTAAATATCCTCCCTATGGAAACTATAGCCTAATAACAATAGTCCGGGAAATACTAGGTCCATTTGGGGCCTTAGTATTAACCCTTCCACATTCATTTTCCCTGGGATTTGTTTAACCTCTGGTTAAATAAATAACCAAACCACACCCCACCCCGAGCGCGCATTTAAACCCTCAAAACCTAAAGTCTAAAACCCACCACCGCCACAAATAATCAAACATTTATCACGCGTGCATTTTGATTAAACCCCGCTCATCTTCCCCTCCTATTTGCCGTCGGATCGTCTATCCAAGATCCGACGGCCCTCACGCATATCGGGCACCCTTATATGATGCTGCAATAGTGCCCGATGGTCGACGGTTTCACCGTCGTACCCTGGGACACTTGGCGGCTTTTCATTACGTCAGGCTGCCCCTGACAGATGCCGCCCCCGTACCAAAAGCAGTCCGACGTAAACCGCTTACCGCCCTCCCCTGTTGCCACTTTGCCGCATGACGATGCCGCCACCTCACCGGCCACTGAGCTGTGCCCTGCTGCGTCACCTTCCCACGTCACCCTACTGACGTCGTCATCCGTACTGGGTCCCACTACTGACATCATGCTTACGTCATCCACCGTATCGCTGACGTCATCAACCGTACCGCTGACGTCATCCGTCGAAAGGAAACGCGCAAGAGCGAAATCGAGGCTTCGGAGGCCCGGAATCAAATTCTGAGGCAATTCTCGATGCCCGATTAGCGCTTAGCGCTAATCGCGCATCGCTATGGGAAATAGGCCAAAATGGGGAATCTTTTTTCTCAGTAACTGTTTTTGCCGTAAAAGGGCTGAAAAGGAGCAATTTAACAGTTTTTACCACATCAGAGAGAGGAAGAAGCCTCGATTCAATCAGAGAGAAGTAGTGAAGCGGCAGAGAGTATCATATCGACCATATCAGAGCCGGGAAAGCATTATAGACCATCCAAACCAAATGAATGCATATTAGGACAGGGTCACAAGCCATTAAAACCGAATCATAACAAATTAAATGGGAATCACAGTCACCTAAGAGTAGCAGAACCGACTAAGAGGTGCAGGTGAGAAGTGAAAGGTGCAGCAACTACAGATTGGACAAGCAGAGCTGCCAGAGGATGACAGATAGCCACATTTTGAAACAGATGCCCCCAGTGCAGCATTAGATAGATATTTTCATTACTTATAAGACAAGTTAGGTTAACTGCATTTACTTCATGAAAAAATATCTTCTAGCAGATCTTTGTTGTAGATATTTTGCCTATAAATACAACCCTAAACAATGTAGTAAGGGTTGGTGGGTTTTTGGTTGATCTCTCATTTTGAGAGCTGCACTGTAAATATTGAAGAACTTTTGTAATCAAAGATTGCTGGAATACTTGCATCTGAATTGGCTGGTTGTGTTTTTAATGGCTGAAGAAATTGGTATGGAATTCTCGTGCTTGCTCATGGTTCAATAAGTTGTCCCTCCCTCTGTTTATCAGTTTATGCATAGCTGTATCAAATATATATCATAATCTAAGTTGCAGGAAAAAAAGAATAGACTAGAATAGGTTTTCATGCCCTCTGTGCTCAATTCTTGCAACTTTCCATGTTTTTCTCTGAAACAGCGATGAATATGCATTCTTAATTGCGCCTATTTAAACTGTTCCTTTCACATATGAATGCTGTCTGGGAATTCTTCATTGCTCCCAGATATCACTCATCCACTTTCCCTCTTTGGCTGGATGAGAGATTCTTAATTGCCTCTCGTTCCCTAAACTTCCATTTCACTCTTGTTCCAGCATAAAATCATTGTGCCTTGTGTGGCTATCCTGCTCCATATTCCCCTCTTCTACTGGAGAAAAAACACACCTTAGTTCAGTCATGACTCCATGCCCAATGGTTTGAACTTCTTACTCTTTTCATTTCAACTCAATTTGAATAAGATCAACCACACCATCAATAAAAAAAACAAATCAAACCCATGTGCCTCATATCTAGCCTAAAATCACCCCTTAAACAAAGTTAAAATCCTGAAGAGAGAGCCCTCTCTGACTGTTGGTAGGCTAGGACCTACAGTCCAAAGACTGGTTTGTGGTTACCTCGGCCGTATTCCCTTGGGAGTCAAAGGGAACAACCTGAGTGATAACAGGGGGAAGTCCAGCCCAGGAATGTCTTCAAGGTGAACAGTGGAGGGATGGGGCGCAGATTAAGATGGTCGACCTTAAGTAGGGTAGGAGGATGACAGGGGTCACTGAGAAGTAGCAGAATGACCCGATATTGACACGGCGTGGTGTGAACCTCATGGGAATGAGGGTCCATTGGTTTGTCCTCCCTCTCCACGTTCTTGGAACCGCCAGTGAATGGAATACGTTGCCGGGAGGAGTGGGTAGACCATCGTAACAGTGAGCCTATGATAACCGCAAGAGAGGGAGGTTAATGGTGCCGTTCCGCTGCCTTGTGGACAGAAGAACCAGACCATCAGTTGTCAGGTGGTAGGGTCAGGACCGCCATGGTAGAAGCACTGCCCTCGGTGCAGCTAGGGTTTCGCCATAACTGGTTCAGCTAGGGCTTTTTCATTGTTGCTCATATTATTAGAAGTTATTATTAAAAGCAAGAACATTCTTTTTAATTTGAATGATAATAAGTTATGAAAAGTCCTATAAATAAGGCTAAATCCTAAGTGTTAAATTAGATATTATGCATACAAAAAGTAAAAAGAAAGGTTAACTTAAATTAGGAAATTTTTTAATAAAACAATAGCTTTATATATATATATATCTATATATATATATATATATATATATATATATATAATATATATATATATATATTATATATATATATATATCTTAATAGAAACCATTATTAAATTTTTTTTTTTAAGTTGAATGAAAATGAGGTTATTAATAAATAAGTGCTTAAAATCGTTAATATATAACTAAATTGGAATATTTTTTCTAAAATTAAATAATTGATAATTAAATTTTCTCTAGATTCTCTTTTTTCCCTCATTTATTTATTAATTTCCTTAGATTATTTTTTTCTTCATTTTTTATTGTTAAATTTCTTTCCTGCTCTCTTTTTTACCCTCGTTATATATCTATAGACTTTGTCAATATATCTATGTAATTTTTCTTATGACAACTGCATAACTAAGCAGCAGAAGAAGCATCTGGGCTTCCACAACTTGATGGTTTCTATTTTTGTGGAATGCATATATCCATTTGCTACATCTAGTTTGCTGATATAGGGTTTGATAGATCCAATTTGCTAATACAAACATTTGCTAGAAGGTTTTTCTAGATCTAGTTCACATATACAGGTGTTTGCTAGATCTAGTTTGCTGATATAAGGGTTTGCTAGATCCAGTTCATTGATACAAGGGTTTGCTAGATCTAATTCGACGATACAATAGAAAGAATGATTGAAAGCACACTTTACATTTCACATAAAGTTATGTATGCATGAATACACACACACACACCATTTTACATTCAAAGATTACTCTAATATATAGAGTTTCTCAAATCTAGCTAATTCCTAGTTTAGGAGGAGAGGTTGAGAGGATTTCTTAACCATCACAAACCAACATCTAAAATATAATAAGCATTAATTCAACTCCCCCCCCTTTTAATGCTTACATTACATAATCTTATTGAAACAACCCATAAACCACAAAAAATAGAATCATTCTTTAAATGTTTCACAACTTCCAGATAAACATGGGCTTCATCAAGTTGCCTCATAACCCTCGTAAAGGTGTAGTTGGAAAATTGGATTGCCGAGTTTGACTCCTGAACTCTTGAATCAAGGACGTCCCGAAGTCAATTAATGAACAACATCCCAAGCCATCGCATAACCTCATTAAAATAGCACTCTCACATCTTCAACAATGAGGGATCCTTCCCTAGATCCACAACTTCCATACTATCTAGACAACCATCCATGTTGAGCCTTTTCACTAAACTGTGGTTGTTCTAAAAGAGTTTGAGAGATTCAAATGCTTCATTGAATTCATCATCAAAATTCAATGAATATTCATGTGTGGTTATGCTCATTGATTCTTTTATCTTCCCTTTTAACATATCGTTGGCACAATTTTTGCAATTCCACAATGTATGCTCAATTTTGCCGCAGTAGTAGCATTCAAGTTCACTTTTATTTTCATTTTTCTTTATCATCATTATCTTTGAAAATAATGCATTTCCTATTTCAGAATTTCCTTACGTATCCTCCAAGTTTTAGTCTTTTTTCCTCTGCCAAAAGTGCTGCAATTCTCTCATCCAATTTTCGTGAAGACATTTGACTCAAAGTGAAGACAACATTACTATAACTTGAAGGTAAACTATTTAATAAGATGGATTTTGCAGCTTCGTCTTCCAATTTAGCACCTGTTTCATATAATTGTCTTAAAAGAGACATTAAATTATGTACATGACTGGACATAGATGTCTCCTCATTCATTTTAAGTCTAAATAATTGCAACTTTATGGAAAATTTTGCATTTGTAGCTTTTGAGCCAAACAATTGAATCAAATGTTCACATATTTCCTTAGATGGTTTAGTGAGATATATAAGATGTCACTTTGAATATGAAAGAGCAAGTCCGATAATGAACTTAGCTTTTTCGTCTCTACTTTTCCATTCAAGTAACTGTTTCACATCTATAGGTGCCACTTATGTATCCTTCACTATGCCCCACAATTTTTTGTTCATTAATTTCATATGTACTTTTACTTTCCATCAGGGGAAGTTTAGACCACTAAATTTTTCTAAAACAATGAACTCCATGATCAAAGAAGAATATTAAAAAAATACCTCTTTAAACTTCAACACCGATGTACCTTTCTGCAATTAAAAAAATGCTTCAACTGCGTTGTGAAAACACCACGCCACTTTGCCTTGAAACCATCTACTCTTCTAAAAACAAATATGCCACGTGACTAGTCTGACTCCAACAATAACATGCATGATAGTGCCTTTTTCTCCTTGGATAGAACCTGAAATTGGAACAAAACAAAACATTATCAAGATAACCCGGTCTTCCGCAGCCTCATCATGCAGAAGCATGTTTCCTGGAAATCACGAACTCCATTTGATAATATATTGAAGGTTCCAAGTAGAGTTTTATTAGTAGATTTGAACACGAGCAAGACAACATTGGGCTCACCCCACCGCACTAGATCAACCGCGATTCAGTTGTGTCAAAGCCTAGACATATCCTTTCGTTTCCTTCGCGCATATTCCAAAATTATCGACGACTACTCTAATTTCCCTCCATGTGTATGATGTAGATACATGTATGTTATTTGCATATTTAATAACACCAAATGGCTTCTTGGCTTAATATCATACGACTCCTATAAGAAAATGAAACTTTGTAGGAATTTACAGGGTAAGTTCCTCAAATAGAACACCAAAGGACATCGCTCACAAATAGATCATAGATCAATACACCAGTATTCTTGATGTGGTTAAAATCATTAAAGAGGGAAACAGTCCATGGCCTAAGCCAACGCGACCACTTTAGGCAATTAATAAAAGAAAGAAAATTTACATAAGCTTCTCTCATGAACGATCACACTACAAATGACCCTCCATGCTCTTTAAATAGAGATCGTGGACCAATCGAGCGTTAAGCCACGGATCAAGTGTTAGTAATATCGAGGAGAGAATGAACCGTTGGATCATTTCATGTTTAGAACATATCGTGACCACCAGATTGTAAGTTACAAAAGTACATAGTAAAGAAACACACTTTACCTAACTCTACACTAGACCAAGTTATACTTAACTATTTCCTATGTGTTGGAATATACTAACATCCCCTCTTAAGAACAACTTGGGATAGGATTGAAGGATTTACAAATATGACACAATAGGAGAAGGAAGGAGGAATTAGAGCCTATCCCCACTTAGTGACAACTTCCTGAACTCCAACCATAAATCAAAGTTTAGTAAACTTTGCCTCTGTGAGAGCCTTTGTAAAGATGTCTGCAACTTGATCATTGGTTGAACAATATTGCACTTAAATAATATGGTCATGAATGAGCTTTATGATGAAGTGAATGTGTAGTTCAATGTGTTTGTTGTGCTGATGTTGGAATGGATCTTTACATAGTTGAATGGAACTTTGATTATCAAACCAAAGTGTAGTCGGATGCTACTGCTAAAAGCCAAACTCTGGCAGGATCTGACGAAGCCATAGGGCTTCCTTACTAGCTTCTATGGCACCAGGATACTCTGCTTTTGCTGAAGAAAGAGAAATGACACTTTGTTTCTTGCAATCCCATGTAATAGGCCTAGAACCAAGAGTGAAGACATAACCTACAGTAGACTTTTGATCATCAGGGTCACCAGCCCAATCAGAATTAGTGAAACCAACCAATATAGGAGATGCTTTTGCACTGTAATGAATCCAAAACTGAATTATACCTCAAACATAACAAAGTATTCTTGTAGATTATTTCCAATGACTTACATGTGGCTTTTGCATAAATCGAGAAATAAGGCCAACATCAAAGGAAAAGTCAAGATGGGTATGGGTCATATACAAAAGTTTTCCTACAAGCTAACGATATAAGGTAGCATCAACTTTAGGGGAAGTACAAGTGAATGAAAGTTTGGCTCCAGACTGAAAGGGAGAAGGGGATGGCTTACAGTCTTCTATGTGAAAGTGGCGTAGAAGATCATAGGCATACTTGGACTGGGAAAGGGAAATACCTTCCTTGGATTGCAAGACTTGAAGACCAAGAAAATAATGCAAGTGCCCTAAGTCTGTCATTTCAAACTGTTTTTTAAGGATGGAATTCATATGGTTTATAAGGTTGGGATCACTACCAGTAAGCATAATATCATCAACATAAAGAACAAGAATGATAAGAGACTTACCCACTTTCCTTATGTAAACAATATTGTTAGAATGACACCTAGAAAAGCTAGTATCTAAAAGAAAGTTATCCATTTTGGAATACCAAGCCTGAGGGGCTTGCTTGAGACCATAAAGGGATTTCTTAAGCTGACATACAAGGCTAGAGTTTGTTTGTATAAAGCCAGGAGGTTGTATATAGATTTCTTCATGCAAGAAGGCAAATTTAACATCCATTTGATGGACTTCGCATTTGAAAGAGGCAACAAAGGAAAGAACAAGGCGGATAGAGTTCATTATGGCAACATGGGAGAAGGTTTCAGTATAGTCAGTTCCTTCAACTTGTGAAAAACCCTTAGCAACAAGATGAGCTTTGTGTTTATCAACTTTTCCATCTGGTCCAAACTTTGTTCTGTAAACCCATTTACATCTAACAAGTTTTCTTCCCTTTGGAAGAGGAACAAGATCCCATGTATCATTTGCCAATAATGAATGATATTATTCGTTCATAGCTGCGTCCCAATCTGGATGACCTGAAGCTTTTGCAAAGGTATCCGGATCATAATTAGCTGAAGCTTGAGCTAGTAAAGAAGAGGCTATATCGAACTGAGAATGTGTATGTCGTTGATCTGTAGGATCACCTGCAAGAGAACTTGCTGCATCTCGAGTAGCACGTTTCCATTTTGGAAGCTGATGAGCTAAAGGAGGATCCTGAGAAGGTGGGGGAGGATTGCCATCCTCACTGTCATCATTTGAAGAGGAAACATTTTTAGAATTAGAAGGGATAGAGAGAGTTGGCACATCCGCCAAACTAGGCTCGTAGGCCGATATATTTTCAACAAACTTTACATCTATTCTAATGATAACATTTTTGGATTTAGGTGAAAGAAGTCTATATCCTTTGACACCTTCAGAATATTCAACAAAAATATATTTTTCACTCTTAGGTTCTAAGGCTTTATGTCTCTCATCGGGAATATGGCCCATGCTTCACTTCCAAAAAGACGAAAGTGGCTTACATCTGGTTTAATTGAGCTCCATGCTTCTTCTGGAGTGATATTCTTTAAAACCTTAGTAGGAGTGCAATTTACTATGTAATTTACATAGTTAATTGCTTCTGCCAAAAAATTAAGACTAAGTCCTTTAGATTGAAGAATACAATTAGCCATTTCCTTTAAGGCGTGATTCTTCCTTTCAGCTACACCATTTTATTGTGGAGTATATGAAATAGTATGTTGCATTTAAATTCCATGCTCAGTGCAAAAGTTGATGAATTTGTTGTTAACATATTCTCAGCCATTATCAGATCTTAGCTTAAGAATTTGATGTTTAGATTGTTTCTCAACAAAGTCCTTAAAGGCCAAGAATATGTTAAAGACTTTACTCTTGAGTTTTAAGAAGTATACCCAAGTGCGCTTGGAGAAATCACCAATGAAAGTTAAGAAAAACTTGTAGCCAGAGAATGAAACAACTAGAAGTGGACCACATAAATCAATGTGCACAAGCTGTAAAGGGGTTGAGGCATGCCAAGAGGCACTGCTGGAGAGGTAAATCCCCTCTAAGGATAGAGGCGATCCCTACTAGCCCAGAATGGGTCTAGCAACAATCAAACAATGCTATCACGCAAGTTCCTAATTGCAAATAAATGGTAGGTGATGGAGACCTACTTGAGATCCAACGCTTTAGTTTGTAGGAGAGACGTCGCCCACGTTCCTTTGCCTTGGCCGGTCACGATCCTCCACTATCCACGTGAATGGACACCTGCACACAAAGAGAACAAGCACAGACACAAGCGTGAAATCTAATATATGCAATTATACATCAGTCAGGAAGGATATAATTCAACATCAACCATTACAAGTACAACGAGAATGGAACCATAATGATAGCCATCTATTATTAATAATTCAACAAAGGATAATATAACCAGCGTCCTGACGTCAAGTCCTCCTTTGGTTGGGTGCTCAGCTACACAAGTCTTGCAAAAGCTTGAAGGGATGAGGGACAAGCTCTCTCTCTCTTTAGTGACAAAGTCTCCTTACTTAGGTAAAGCCTTATGGATGCAAAGAAGGCTTCTTGCAACTCCAATCTTTTGCTATCTTCCTTTCAGCACAAGTATTGCCACAAGAGTCAAAACTATCAGAACTAGAACTAGAACTAGAATTAGAACTAGAACTAGCTTGCTCAAGCCATGGGAACAAGCTTTTATAGAGGAAAAGGAAGAGATAGGGTCAATCCCCCCCAATAATGGATTTGGCTTCATCACTTGGAAACTTCCATGGAATGGTGGCAAACTACTTTCCATCCAAGGAGATTCGAAGCCAAACCATCCTCACTCAACTTGGAATGAGTTTGGTGAATGAGGTGGACAGAACCTTCGGAGGTTTGAGTAGTTCAAATCTTTGCCCAAAATGGTTGGCGTGATTGCGACTCTGGGACAGAGCGCTAATGGCGCACCCTTTCATTAGGATTTTCCCCATTGGCGCGGGCATAACATAGGGCACCAACCTAATGCAAAAAGGGCTGTTTTTAAGGGCAATGAGCAGGAGATGTCTTAAGGGCATATGAAGCTCATGTTTAGAGGTGAATAAGGCAAGTGGTTTCAAGTCTTGTCACTTCTCACAAGTCCCGGAATGGGTCCTCCAAGATGCAAGAGAGGGGTAACAGGGACGGTGACAAATGGGACAAATTACTGTGTAACAGATGCCCCCTAAAGCATGAGGCCCGAGAGAGAGAGAGGGGTGAAGTGCTTTACAAGAACATGTGTGACTGAAACACTACTGCCAGAGAACCTGCGAAAAGAAGTACAACTGATATCTCAAGTACATGATATATATGTGGTATGGACGCAGCCATCCGTAACAGAGTACAAAACTGGATCCCAAGCATGGATGCAACCATCTGATGAGGATCTATGAATGGACTCAGGTATGGTCGCAGCCATCCAATGAATGAGTCATGTAATGATTACAATAATCCACAAAATGCAACCCGGATTTCAAAATGTATAATCCGGGGTCTTGCGCTCCAACTCGACCTGAACACAGTACAAGTCCAATCATGTGAATATAGGAGTCGAAGTCGAACATGCATGAACATCGTCTGATTACCAGTCAATGATGAAAACTGTTAACAGACGCGAGAGGCGCCACCAATAATGACGATGGTCCTTGTTACACAGTAATTTGTCACTGTCTCCCTGTCAGTCTCCCTACTGTGTCATGAAATCAAACCCATCATGATCATGCTCTCTGAACTGGCCAAATGACCCTCTTTGCCAAAGTTTATGTCATCATTGTGACTGTTATTAAAATAATCGCGCTGACTGGCGGCTGATAGTGCAACTGATGCGCTGCCAGCGAGGAAGCACACGGGTTTTCCGCGCTGGTCGAATTTCATGAGCCAGCGCATCCTATGTTCGTATTAAGTCGCGTTGACATAGCCTACTCCGTTATTAAGATGCGACGTCAGCGCTCCAGTCCAGTTATACACCCGCGCTGATCCTGTTTGGGCGAGTTTGTTCTTAACAGCCAGCCTTCCAGATGACTCCAGACCTGGTTGTTGGCCTTGTGAATGTCGCCCTCCCTTCTATGGCATGTCTGTTCGTCGTATGAGCCACCTTGCTTGGAGATAAGCTTATCCTTCCACCATTCATGGAGACTCCTTCTCCTATATAAGCCTCTACCATTACCATGAGCAGCTAGTTTTTTGACAGAGTGGAATTCATAGTGTTTTTAGTGCTGCTCCTAGTAGGCAGTTGGTGTGATAAGTGTGGATTGCTAGAAAGCTTAAGGAAAGTTGTGAAGTCTTGTTGTCTTGTGTGAGAGAGAGAGTTGTTTGTCTTGGGAGATCTACCTCCAAGGGTGAATGCTTATGAGACTTGCTGGCTGGACCCTCTTGAGAAGGACTCAATGTGAGAACATTGGTTGTACCTTTCTCTGTTATTGATTAATAATAGATGACTACTGTTATGGTTCCATTCTCATTTGTCCTTGTAATGGTTAATGTGAATTACATCCTTTCTGACTGATGTATAATTGCTTTTATTAGATTTCACGCTTGTGTTTGTTTTTCTCTTTGCATGTGCAGGTGTCCATCCACGAGGATAGTGGAGGATCGTGACCGACCAGAGCAAAGGAGCGAGAGCGTCATCTCTTCATCAAACAATAGCACTGGAATCCAAGTAGGTGTTCATTGCCTACCTTTTAATTGCAATTAGGAGCTTGCGTAGTAGCATTGATTGATTGTTGCTAGACCCATTCTGGGCTAGTAGGGATCGCCTCTATCAGTAGAGGGGATTTACCTCTCCAACAATTTGGCGACTCTGCTGGGGAGATGGCCTGTGTCTCTTGTTGTTCATCCTTGTTTTTGAGTTTGATTGTTATTCTCTTGTCAAAGATTGGGGATTAGTTCTCTGCTTTTAGATTTCCTGGTCCAGTTTGGGAAATGCCTTAATTGTTTAAAAAGCTATTACCTTGGTCTGGGAGCTTTTGGTTTGATTCTGCTTGTTTTTTAGCCTCAGCGCGGTTTATATCAAAACAGTCGCGCTGACGTCGCGTATCTGTTTCTTTGACTTCACTGTCATCGCGCTTGTACGTTTAACAGTCGCGATGACCTTGATTCGAACCAGCGCGCTTAAGCCGTGTCCTTCCGCGCGGACAGCGCAAAGTTGCTACGTGTGTTGTCTGGTCAACGCTCAGTTGCTGAGGGTCACCCACGCTGATCCTGTAGAATTGAATTTTGTTCAATTTTGTCTCCTGAGCCTGTTGGTTTGACTATCCCCTGCTCTTTCCACCTGGTCTATGACTTGATTTCTATTGTCTGAGCTTTGAGATACCTGCTTGCGAAGTCTTGTTCCACAAGGGTTCGTTTATTGCTTGCTTTTCGGTTTTGCAAAAACCTTCCTCTTCGCTTTAGCTGCTTGGTTTGTATCTTGCCATGACTTTTACAGTTGCTGGAATGTGTTAAATCCCTGTTTGATTGGTTTTAACCCCCATCCTCCGGGCTTTTTCTTTTCTCTATTGATTTCGCACCCTAGCCCTAGGGCATCTAGTGGCCGTGTGTGTGTCAAGCCTTCCGTGGGAATCTTGTTTTCTCGTTTGACCAGCCAACTTTAGATTTGCTTTTTACACTTTCTCAGTGATTGTTGAAGTGTTTTTGGTTGTTTTCCAAGCGACTTGCTTCCTCCTTGTTTGAATTCCTTTTTGTCTTGCTGAGCTTAGATCACATAGCTCGTACAGGCCTTTGTTTTTCCTTTGATTTGGAAAACTGTTTTGGTGTCTTGGGAACTTTGTTGTGTTTTCATTGAGTGATTTTATTCCTTTTGCTCGGTGTTGCTGTCTCTCAAAATTCATTTTGAGTGCTTTGTGCCATTGAAAAAATCAAACTAATATCTTTTGCATTCAATAGTTAAAAGGGAAAAAAGAACATTTCATTGATTTGTATTCTCAAAAGGAAAGTTTCGTTTCCTTGCCATTAGCTGCATTAGATTGTTTGGTTGCTTGTGTTCATTTTGTTTGATCAAAAAATTCTTAACCTTCTCATAGTTAGAATTCATCGAACGAAATGGTATTCTTTGGCATGTAGTTTGCATCTAAGTAATTATGAGAGATCACACGGTAGGGCCTGAAATCGAAACTTAGTTCAAGATCAACCATAAAATAAACTGAATAAACCTAAAAAAGCATTGGAACTTAACGCAAATATCTAGAGGTCTAGGCTAGAGACGTGCTCCGGCGTCGTTAAACCTAGTCACTGTTGTTTCACACTACGGTTGGGTGATTCCTCCTTCTTTGACTCGACAGTGGTCTAGCACGGGTTTGGGCTCCCACGTACCATCGCGTATATATGGGGAGACTCCACTAGGTTTGCATCCTTTATCCATAGGAAGCCGAGTCTGCCGCCTTGTGAGCCGTAACGCACCAAACACAACATTCAGGAAGATTGACTGCAGTACGAAAAGTCCTTGGTTCTCATACGATTGCCAAGGTGTATAAGCAGTTTTACGGATTGCTTGGTAAACCCTTTGCCTAGAATCTCCAGAGCAGTCACTTTTGATCCTTTTAAGACTCCTTAAAAGAAAAGGTACCAGTGAGCGTCTTGTCACTTCGTGCTCATTAAACATTCGAAGGAGACTAGAGTCATCTTTTCGTCCTTTTCTCGACTCTTGAAACATGAAAAGGTCAAGTTTAGTTCTTGTGTCTTAAAAATTTATTTGGCCACGATAACATTACCTGGTTAGATCTTGTGTGCGTTAGCTTGAGTAGGATTATTTTTGTTTGCTATGGCAACTTTTCCAGGGTTCACCAACCCAAGTTCCCCTCCTGACAGGAATCCTAGTCATTTCCCCCCTCTTGGGAATGTTGGTGCTCCTTATATGGCGACATTATCCCTTCCGGGGTTAACTGTCGGGTTGCCTATTTGGTTGTTTTCAACCTATTTGGTCCCTGCCATGTCGGCTGCTACTCCATCAGTCCCTCCACCTGAACAACATCATGTTGATCCTAAGGTGGATCTCTCCCCTTCGACGCCTACTTCTACGTCTTCTTCTTGTACTTCACCTGGTGAAAGTCTCGATTCGAATAACCAGGTGGCTAAGAAGAAGAAAAGAAGGAAGAACAAGAAGAAGTCTCCTAAGGGAGAGGCTCAAGTAATACTGTTTCTCCTCGAGTACACTGAAGTCGGCCCCTTCCATTCCTCCGCGGAAGGTTATGTTTCCTTGTCGATTATGCAAGGAGGACCATCTTCTTCGTGATTGTCCTGGCATTCCCAGGATCTTAGAAGTATGGTCTCACAATCCGGCCCACCCCTCATCGTCCTCTGAGGCTCATGGCGATGCTACCTCATCAGTTGGGAATGGCAAGGGAAAAGGGAAGATTCGAATCCCCTGCAGACTTTGTGAAGGAAATCATCCCCTTCACCTTTGTCCAGTCATGGATAAAGCCTCCACTGTTTTGGAAAGTATCCCATCTCCCTCGCCCCAACTGCCTGTTGGATATCAACGTCTTTCTGTAGCTGCAGATCATTCGCCTCCCGACAATGAGATTAGTTCACATTCTTCTCTTGTCCAGGCCCCTCTTCCTGAACCTGGCTGTGCCCAGCCTGTTCCAGACCAACCATTGGTCAGAAAGAGTGTCGACTGGAGTTCACCTCCTGTCGACCACTCTGTTTCGGAAGAGCAAAATTCCCATGTTCTTCTCGTCTCATCAAATTCTCCTGAGCTTGATAATGGTTTTCCCATCCCAGCCTCTCCAGAGAATTCTGATTCGGTCCCTTTCGAGCAGGGGGGCAACCATATGGTTCCCCCACCAAGTAGTTCAGTCATTTCCTTCGATTGGAGTTGCTTGAATACCCCTCCCCTTCCATTCCATGTGCCTTTCTGGGTCACCGCCTATGCCTCCCATATGGCGCTGCCTGGCACTGTGTTAGATGAAGGAGCATCGATTAGTCTTATGCCCGTTACTACTTGGCAGGCTTTGGGTTCCCCATTGCTTGTACCTGTCGCACCGAATCTCACCGCTTTTGACGGAGGAATGAGTCAACCATTAGGGATCCTTCCAAAGTTCCCTATCACTTTGGGAGGCAAGACTGTCTATATAGACGCCTCGGTTACCCAAGGATCTTTAGACTTCAGTCTTCCCCTTGGTCGTGACTATGTGTATGCCATGGGAGCCCTTGTTTCTTCACTTTTCCGTGTGGTTTGCTTTCCACACGAAGGAAGAATGGTGACGATGGACCAATTATCATTCGTTCGTCCACAAGCCCCTCCGGCGCCATTGTCCTTCCTTCTTGGTTCTCATCCACCAATTGTATCTGTCACACCCCAGATCAACTACGTGGCCACCTCTCCCATGCCTATATCCAACAATGCCCCCATCGTGCATAATGTCCTAGGGGAATTGGGTCCTGACTTCCGAGACATTGACCTCCCACTAGGAGCGCCACTCTTGGAAGCCCCGACTTCCTGTTCATTATGATGAAGTTCGGGCGGAGCATAGTTCATTTCCTATGTCAAGCTCCTTAAAAAATGAAACTAGGATTGGTCAGAGCATAGTTCATTTCGTATGTCAAGCTCTTTAAAAAATGAAACTAGGATTGGTCAGAGCATAGTTCATTTTCCTATGTCAAGCTCCCTAAAAAATGAAATTAGGTCTAGTCGCAGCATAGTTCACTTTCCTATGTCAAGCTCCCTAAAAAATGAAATTAGATCTGACCGGAGCATAGTTCCTTGTCTTGAGTCAAGCTCGTTAAAAAATGAATCACGGAATTTTGAGCATAGTTGTTGATCTTGTGTCAAGCTCATTAAAAAATGAAACAAGGGGTATGAGGATAGTTCTTTTACTGTGTCAACCTCATTAAAAAATGAAACAACTCCATTTTCATATCAAGTCTTTGATTAAGATCTCGTAAAATGCAAGTCGAGTCTTTCCAAGATCTCGAAAGTGAACCTTCATTCCATCCACTTTGTTGAATGCAATGAAGTTTGGGGGGCATGTACCTCGTTTTATGCTGGGGGCATGCGAACTTATAACAAGCATAGTTTTCGTTTCAAGCTTGTGTAAACATGAAATCGAATCCAAGCAAAGTTCTCCACGGTTCAAGCTTGTGTAAAAATGAACCCATACCCGATTTACATCTCGTGATTGCCATTTTTATCCGCTGAATTCTGCTAGATGAGCCTTGGTTGTTTCATTCCATTGCTACCATCTCTTTCACCGATCATTTGCTCTCACTTGGTTGTTTATCCTTTTTGGGGAACCGCAACGATGAGTGGTTTTGTTAGCCAGCCTCTTGACCATTACATGTTTTGAGCAGTTCCACCATTGCCGGAACCAGTAACCAGTTGCTACCCTTTATACCACTCGTTCCTCTAGGACGAGTCCCCTTTAAGCTCTTTTCTGACTCGTAAAATGTGAAAAGATTGCCGATTATTTTTCCCTTTTTGACTCGTTAAAGATAATAAAAATGGAGGTCTGCTTTCAACTCTTTTCTGACCATTTAAAGAGGAAAAGATTGTCGAGTTATTCCTCTTGGCTCGTTAAAAGTTACTAAGGGGCAGTCGTTTTAAGTTCTTTTATCGACCGTTAAAATATAAAAGATTACCGGGTTTTTGTCGTTTCAAACTTGTTAATGGTTATGAAATGACGTGGTTTTGATTTCTTTTCTAATTTTTTAGGTCGAAATCACTATTTATGAAAATTACTCCTCGATTGTAATGGTCGGGCGGTTCTTTCAGGCATTATTTTATACTTTTTCGGGCCCTAGAGACACAACTTTACGGAAAAGGACACCCCTAGAGTTTCCTTTTCTGTTGTCTTTTCAAACTCTCTAAACATGGAAAGATGCCGAGTTCTTCCTTTGTCAGACTTGTAAAAACCTGATGACATCGAATTTTGTTGAAATGACGCACCACAAGCCATCAAGCTTGTTAAAAATAATTGGGGTACTCGGCAGAAATGGTGGGGGAAAAGAAAATTTTGGGAACCATAATTATTGTCGTGTCGGTAGTATGTCGCTCTTGAACATGGCACTTCT